>VZTT01068954.1:6496-19122 GCA_013400855.1 Buphagus erythrorhynchus
AAAAAAAAAAGAGAAAGAAAAAAAGGGAAATGAAAAAAGTCTCAACCTAATTAAAAATAAATGCTAGAAAGATCTTTAAGGTGCTCTTTGGCTCATGTTGCCTTTAAAACTTTGTACTGTATGCTTGTTTCTTCTGTTTTTTGCTTTCTGCCTGTTTTTCCCAGCTGTTGGGCACTCCTATGTTCTGCTATAGCAAAACAGATGCAGAATACAGATCACATAGACTCCTTCAGTTGAATGAAAGCAGCTTTGGTCATTAATCCCGTCTATAGGCTCTTTGGCTTTTTTTTTAACAAGTTGTCCTTTTTTTTTTTTTTTTTTTTANTTTTTTTAATTCTAGCTTTTAATCACGGTTTTCAAAAAATTAAGAAACAAGTCTAAAAAAAAAGTGTGAGAGATGGAGATCAAGCAGGCTGCTGCGAGCTTTGAAGCGTAAAAAATAAAGGAAAAAAAAGAAGCTTTTATTGTCAGGAAATGGCAAATACCTAGCTCAGTTTAACAATTCTGTCTGGCTGTAAGATAGGGAAGTAATGCCTTTGGCAGTACATAAACTCCTGTTTTCTTGCCCTTTGTCTTCCGGTGTAAAACACTGTTGAAAAAATCACCTGTCCATAGCAAAGTTAAACTCCTGGCTTTAACACAGTTGCATGGGAACTTTGGTTTATTAATGAATACAACATACCCTCTTTGATTTGAATGCTTTCAGAGCGCTGAAAAGATTCAAAAGGCATCGCTTCCTGCACCAGCGGCGTGCCTTTATCCATCTCAGTGGTTCACCCCTACCCAGCTGCTATATCTCATTAACAAGCGTTTGGCCATCGCAGCGAACTTCGCAGTGTTGACACTTGAAAGGCCCAGGCAGGCGCTGGCAGGCTATCAGCTATGGCAACAGGAAACTGCCCCAAGACAACACTGAGCAAACAGCAGCTGCAAAAGCCAAAAGCAGGAGAGGACAGGGAGAGCTAGGTGCTTCCAGGCTGTACTGTTTTCCATATGGGCTGTTTGTGCAGCAGAGCAATGCCAAGGGAGGGGAGGAGAAGAAAGAGAAAAGAAAGGTCTAATAAGGAGGTTGATATAAGCTCGGTAGGCGCTCGGGCATTAAATACTTTTTTGTTACATTTTAATGGCTTCCTGAAGTCTATTTTCATGCAAATAAAAGCCTGTCTGCCTAAAGACTTCACAAAAGCTAGGCCTGGGGCCTGTTCCCTGAACCATCTCTGGCCTGGGGTGGCTGGAACCTGCCACCCTTCCTTAAGGGACATGCAGTCCTTGTCCCCTTGCTTGCAGCACATTCCCTCTGCAGACATGCCGGACACTTCACTCCCACCACTTGGTATCAGTGAACCCTGAACAGCCGTGGCTGCAGCCTTCAGCCCGAGCAAGCTGTGTTTCCCAAGTGCCACTGGAGTGCTGAAGACCAAGCCTGTTAGCCAAAGTGGGGCACCCGCTCTGCTGCTGCCCTGCCCCAGGCAGAATGTGCTTTTCACCTGCTTTGTGTCACACAGAGAGCTTCAGAGCTTAGGGGGAGCGTGGGGGGATCCTACAGGAGGCAGCACAGTGAGCGCCTTTATCGCTGTACATTGGGACAGAGGAAGCTTGGTGTCAACTGATGGCAAAGGGATGAATAAGTGAAGGAGCATTGGAATGTGGAGCATTGAAATTAGGATCCCTACTTAACCATATTGTGCTTCTATTTTACATATGAAAAATTTTTACAAAGGAAAAATAAACCCTGGATGCAGTTTATCCTACCTCTTACTCTGTGCTTCCACTGGCATACCTGGTGCACCAGGTTAACTACAGCTCATTCTGCAAACATTTACAGCAAATCTTTAAGTAGCGATGGGCAAATTCATACAACAGTATTGAAAGCAGCAGCAGCAGAAAGCAAACTGACCTGAGCTCAAGACTCATCATCACCACCACCACCTTAACATTTTCAATGGCCTGGAAAAAACCTCTCAAATAGTTTTACGTTTTTAATAAGGATCAGTCTTTATTTTTCCAGTGGTTCAAATGTAGCGCTAACCATTGCCATGTTTCTTCCTTCGGCTGCTTCAGGGGTTTTGCAGCTGTGAGAGGCTTAAGGGCGGATGTTTAGATAATTCAGGCTTGTATTTTACATTTACAGGTAGAAGTTGTATACACTATCACTATTACAGAAAATGGAAACTATTTTCTCAAGCCTCATGCACGTCAAGCTCTGTGGTTTATACTAAAAGTGGATTTTATAGCCTGTTGTGTACACTTCATGTTTCCTGTGCCAAGGAACCACAAGACAGAAAACCTGAAACCTGTGAAGTTTCCCTGCCTTCGACCTTGGTGTAGCATCGTCACCGATGGTTTCCAGCACAGCAGCACACACTTCCAGTTCTGTAATCTGTGGTTTAGCTGCAGGGTGACTCAGGTAGTGATTCAGTAGGTGGCAAGCTTCCCTCTGTCAATATTGAACTCATGTCCCACTATCCAGGTACACAGCACTGTTTAAAGGACCAGCCTTCTGCTGGGATACAAGAGAAATGCAGTGACCGATGACTGTCGCTCAAGATCCCAAGGCACAAGTGGAAATATTAACTCTTGGGCACATGCCAGCTTTCAGTTTGATAGAATACATTCTGCTTAAATTTTCCTTTCTCATCCTTATGCTGGTTTGTAATCTTGTTCTTCCTGATGGCTTCTTTCCACATGACAGAAGGCTGCATTCTTTATTACAGGAGATGATTGTTCTGGATCCAAGGGACATGGGATGGTGCTGGTATCCTGAGTAAAGCAGAAATAAGTCATAGCAGGAATAATGTTAATCCTCATTATTAAAAGACTTCACACATCCTTTGTTCAAAAGTACAAGAATGTAGAGATATTTGAGATTAATCCTGGATTCTCACAGGATATCTGTTGGTAAAAGAACATGCATGTGAGAGAGTAAGTGCAAATGCCAGCCTACCATGCTGCTTATTACCACTGTACAGGCCACTGGGAAATAGCACTTAATTCTAAGAACGGCATTTTTCTAACAAGAGCTGTATGCTGCAAGAAGTACATAAGGTTCATACTGTTTCCATTTTATCTAACTAAACTGTATTATTATTATTATTATTATTATTATTATTTTACATTTCTGGTAAAATATTACGTGTTGAAACTGATATTCCTAAAAACCTCCCGTACTTCAGATGTTTGCCAGTTGAGAAGTGGCTCCTGGCATTTGAAATGAGCAATGCTTGTTCTGTGGCTGGCACATTGCTGGAACAGAGCAGTCAGCTAGCATGCTTTCATGCCAGGAGGATGTGCATGTGCTTGCCTCAGTGTATGAATCTCTCTCTTTTGCTCATTTGTGCAGCTTCACAGGGTTTTTCTTCCCCGCTCCTGATCAGATATTTTCATGTTTTGGTATGAGTTATCTCTTGTTGCATAGATACAGCCTCTGCTCTCTTCTTGATAAAGAATTGCAGTATTCCCCCTGTGACTTGTAAAACCATATCTAGAATATAGAGGGGTGTTTTATGATTAACTTGTCATATGTGTCATCCAAATAGGGAATTACTGGTCTGCTGAAAGAAAAAATAGAGAATTTGGAGATACAGTATTATTTCCCCTGGGTGCTATGTTAAGACAATAAAACATTTATTGATATTGGAGTTGGTTCTCCAATGTCATGAAAAATAAAAACAACTTCAGGCCAAAGCAAGCTTATAGAAAAAAAAAAGTAATTTCTGAGTCTATATTAAAAAGTACTTATTGCTGATTTTGAGAAGCAGCAGAATATATGACAGAATATATCCTGGCTCTAGAAGTGTAGAAAAAACCTGTGTGTCAGTCCTGGTAGACAAAATCAGTGTTCTGGCTTGCTCATCAAACAGCACCACTTTAAATATAGGAAGACGCATGAAGACAGAAATATGAGAAGCAATTACCAGGTGAGAAGATCACCAAATAGATACTTATTGTATAACTGTGGTAAACTATGGCTATGTCAGAAGAAAAAAAAAAACAAAAAACCACTGCAAAATACAGAGCAAATCATCTATGCTCCTTTTAGGAAGCAAATTTTTTTTTTTTACTTTATGAATTAAAAGTCCTTTCCTTTATGAAATCCTACATACCTCAGATAACAGGAAACATTATGTATGCTGTTCAGACTAAACTGATTAATTGTGATGTCTTGCAAGTATTCATACTAGTGCATCTCTTTTACCCCCTCACTGAATCTGAAAAAAAGTTCATCTGACCTTGCATGTTTAAAATGAAGATGTAAATTAGTTCTTCCATATTCTAACTTTGATCCTTATCCAGAATTATCTTTACATATAGGAAGGTTAGGAGAAGATTAGAATTTCTAATTTTAAATTCTATCTCCTAAATTTTACCAGATTTTCAGGGACATGGACACAAAACAAAACTGTGTACCCATCAAATAAAATTTCTATTAATTTATTTCTGGAATGAGATTTTAAATATGAAGTTTTGGTCCAAGGCAATTTTTTTTTCACTTTCATAAACCTAGGGTAAGATAAAGCAATATATATAACAGAATGCTAACATTTCCTTAATTCCAAGAATTCTACTGGACATTTTTAAAGGAAATCCTCATCTCTCAAATGTCTTTTAAAGGAATTTAGTTTTGAGGTAGTATCTTGGCCATATAGATTGTCTAGGAGTTTTTTGGGTTTGTTTTTCCACATGAGCATCTAAGATTATTTCTGGTAGACAAAGCAGCTAAGCTCCAATCCACAGAGCCCACAGACATTTACACATTTTCCAGTTCATAAAATGTGCCATGAAAAAGAGCTCATTATAGGCACATTTATTTGAAAGATTTCTTGGTGTTCTGCTTCAAGAAATGATGGCTGATTTGAAATTGAGAAAAGTGCCATAAAATGGGTTTCTTCAGCTTGATCAGGTTCAGTGAAGATCGTAACGGACTGTAAAAGCCTGGATTCATTCAGTCTTGTGCCTTTCCAAAGCTCCTGTGAATGTTTTGTATCATTGCTGTCAGATGTGATTTTCTCTGCTGCTGCAGATGTGCACAACAGATTTACTGTTACAAGAAATAGATAGTAAATTCCTGACATAGAGGCATTTAGGGCCACTGCCAGATGTCTCATTTTAATAATACATTTGTATACCCTAGTTCCAGAGGGACAATTAAGCTGTGAACAATAAAGATAAAATCATTGGAGGACAGGTATTACCACTTTATTGTTGTAGTCAATCTATAGCGCTCAATAAAATGGATGAATTTAGTTTTGGTTTTGTGCTGTTACAACAGGATTACTATCACTTAGATCTCATTCAAGAAATAGTGGGTAAGGACATGTCTTCATTACAGCTGTCTGCATGTGAAGAAGATGATCTGTTGCTCCAACTTTCCTCTGACAGTTTGGATGCAGAATTATCTCCCTCAAACTCCAGAATGCATTAGGCGAATGGAGTCTCATTTCTATCCTCAGCAAATTAGGGATGTTGAGAGATCTGTCAGCTGAGTACTGACAATTTGTTATCTGTGCAATTGAATTGCCTGGGAAACAGTGTCCAACCTTGTGAAGGGCTTATCTATTTGCTGCAGGTACAGGAAAACTGTGCAGGGAAGTTCCAATAATAACCTGCTTTCTGGCTTTCCCGTGGGCAGAGTTTTGAACTAGTTTTATTTAGCTGGTACAAATAACAAGGGTTATGTCCACAACTAAAAGGTGTCTGGGAGTTGCTTAATGTAAAAGCCTCAATCACAAAGAGAAAGAGAGGGAGAGTGCAGGTCTAAATCATATCTTTACTTAAAATTAGTAGGATCATGAAGACATTGTTAAAAGGAACAGTAAAAAGCCCAAAGCATCAACTGTAACATTAGGTGAGTCAAGACCTGACCTTTCCAGAAATTCAGTATTGTTTGAATTGAATGAGAAATTCTGATATTGGTACTCATTGCTCTATGTTTGCCCCTGTGCCACTCTTCAAGATACACTATAGTTAGGTGTTAGTGTTAAGAGGCAGATGGATTATAACAATCAGAACAGAGAAGAAATAAAAGGATTACTGGAGGAAGTCTTCTCTGAAAACTTGTTGGTTTACCGTGAATCTTACCTAAAGATGCCACAACTCTTTCCAGTCCACTCCTACACTTTGAAACTGTTCAGCTTTGACTCTTCCTTTCTCATAATGCCTAAATGAGCAACTGCATGGGCCCACACTGCTCTTGTCCTGGCTTGCAGGGGTCTAGAAAATGGTAACAAAACGTGGCTGTAGGCAGTGAGCCCTCTGGACCATTGTATCCAACTATGGCTCTTGTCTGAAACTGGCAGTCACAGAATATGGCACAGGCCCTGCTCCTGTCTCCCATTTTTGGGGTCTTTCTATGGCTGAGTCAGTGACCCTTAGAATGGTGTCCTGTCTTTTTGGGTCACCTGGATGATGCCCCCTGCTGAAGGCTAAGCAAGGTGGGCACTGTTCCCCATATTCATGTACCCCAGTACCTCTGGGATGCACATTAAGATCAGAAGTGGCCATGTTCTATCCTCACCTTTTGGGGGAAAAAAACATTTACAGAGGTGAGGAATGAACCTTTAAATCTTCCAGCACATTCATCAAACCACAGTGCAGGGGAAACAGGATGTAGGCCTGCATCTGCCTTCATTTTAAACACATCCCTTGTGGTGCAGAAGAGACAAGGAAGTGGTATAAAAAAATACTCTTGAAAGGTTTGTTTATGAGGATGACATTTGGAGAATCCCTCTCTTTTCATAGTCATAGGAACATTGTTTATTGTACATGATAGCTTCCCACCATAGGGTCACCTTAAACTCTGATTTGAAGGAAACATGCTTGACTACAATCAATCTGGATCACATACTTCAGTATATTCAATTTACAAGTGTTCTTCTTCAAACTACCCTTCCTTTCCTAGTAAAAATGAGACAACTTTAGACAGTTTTAAGAATTATCCCGTGGGTACTGTTAAAGAGACCTATTCATAGATACTCATGTGTTAACCACATGTGTGGCACTGACAGCAAGTACTCAGAACCTAATGGTGATGGGGTAATGAAAATAGCCAAAATCATGGCAAATCCTGAAAAAAAACCCTGTGGAAATGTCTTTAAAAAAAAAAATCATTTAACATGCCACTGGACTATCAACATGGAATATCAAAATAAGAAGAAAAGCTATTAACAGTCCTGCCAATCCATCATTAACAATTATTAGTTTTCTTCAGACACATCCTACTCCCCTCCCTCCCCACTGCCTTACATTTTTCTTCGTAAATAGTATAAACTGAGTGCCAAATTGCTTCCCTGATTTCAGCAGTCCAGAAAGTCTCCCTGGCATAAATCAACCTGCTTTGGAGACATATCCCTTCAGCTTGGTCTGGCAGATTAACAATGAAAAGGGGAGAGACAATGGTACAGTCAGACAGCTCTCCAAAAAAACACATTAGTTGAGAGCTAATAGCTGATTAGTAAAATCTTCCCATCATTTAAAGATGCATTTTCTTTAGTGATGAAAACCAGGTCTCTTTAGACCTCGAGTCAGTGTCTGGTCTTCTAGGTCAGTTCCAGGGTAGGTTTATGTTGTGATTAAATGGGGTCTGCAGTTTGGGTAGGCATATGTGCGAGTTAGCTTTCAATGTCAGAGTCTGGGCAAGATTCAGGGCTGTAGCTGCAGCAAAACCAGAGAAGAACACTCAGACTGAATTGTGTGCTGCTATTGGGGTCCAGTCAAGCTAATGAACCACGTGAGGCCTTGAGTGAGTTGGAAGCAGAGCACACATTTCCTTGGTGCTGAGGAATACATGGATGCTTCACCTTGCTTTTCCACTGTAACGCAAAAAGATCATCTATGTGGAATTTGCAGCATGTGAGATATGATTATCTCTAGTCTTCAGGATGACATTTGTGCAATTAATTACTGGTAACTACTTCATCCAATCTACTTTAAATTCTGACAAATTATTCTGTGAGTAGCTTTCCTTCTTTGTCTGCTGTTACATAAACCCAACTATTAAAGATGCTGGAATGCAAGGATATATGAACATAAAAGCTAGATGAATATTCAGAGTCAATTATATTCTTATACATATATATATATGTATTTAGCAATAATTTAATGAGTTATAAATAACAGATTTCTGTATTTAATCCCATTTTATCATTAGATTGTAAATCCTTTATAGAGTGGAAAATAGGATTTTTCTACAGAAATACTTTTCTGTGAAACAGCTCACATGCAACATCTTTTGAAACATCTATGACTTTGTGGTCTTGCTTAATTTTTTACTGTTGTTGTTTCAATAATATGAAATATTAATTAAGTAATTAATTTTTTTAACACTGTCAAAATCTATAAAAATCTATTATTGCTGGAAAACGTTTTAATGTTCTTTGTAGCATCTATTAAATAGATCAGGAATAAATGGATTGCAATAAATAAAGATGCAATTTAACCTGAGTTTAGCAGGATTATATCTATCTATCTATCTATCTATCTATCTATCTATCTATCTCTATGTCTATAAAATCTATATCTATACCTATATTCATTGAAAAAAAGAAAGTAGAGCAATATAAGACATATAAACACCACTCCTTTTCCTAGAAGCATCTGTACTAATGTCTGCCAGATAAAATTTTCATATAAGGTGCCTTACAACATTAATGTTTCTAAGCCTTATGATACACATCTTTTCACTTTTTTCCCAAAAGCTTTAATTGTCAGAGTAGGGGGACTAAGAAGGAACCTTGGCTTTCTTTAAAAATCTTAACATTGTCTCCTATCTGACAGCTTGTACAAATGTGTTGACTAAATCTGTTTGACTTTTGTAGTCACCTGGACCCTGAGAAGCATATTTGCAGAAGCTGAAACAGCATCTTCTCAATATTTGGGTAACTGAATATCTCCCCTCATTGCCGAGACATTCTCCACTTGTACGACTACCACAATAAATAGAGAGCCCACAATCCTCTCCTCAAGCCCTGGATCCCTGATTTTCCTTATTGCTTAACTACTATTTCATTCTCTGACTCCACTTTGGACTGCCCCAGTTAGCTGCTACTGTGACAAAGTTCAGGAGTGGCTAAATAAGGTTCATTTCAGATAACATGACTGTATCAATCTGACCTCAGTCTACCCTAAACAATCCTCTGACAGCCTCCCAAGCTTCAAACACCCATATAGGTCTTCATGGCATTCACTAAGGAAGGCAATAAATAACTTCAGTTCTCCCTGGCATCTGTGACACACTCCCTTTGCTATTTTGGGCACTTCTAACTGGAACAAAATATGACATTAATAAAAAGAGTATCTCAGCGACTCACGGTACTCAGATCCGCTCTGGACAAACTGCTATATAGGGTGGGCATGGTTATCTTGTTCGAGGTGTTACTAACCCTTGGATCCCAAAGCCAGGCAGTCTCAGGATCAGTGCCAGTCTCTAAACAGTATGGTGGATTTTGGCTAATGAGGCTTCTGTGTTTGCATGGAAATCTAATTAGTACATTATGCCAATTTTCCTCATCAGTGAAACCAGTTTGTCATTTACCAGGTCATTAGTGAATTGTCTGATAATCAAATTTAAGTTGATTTTAACTGTTTGTTCTAAATCCCTGGGGATTAGAATACCTGGACATTTTAATACCATTGGGCACCACTGAAAATCCACCAACTATGTAATGCTTTGTATGTTTCTTCAGTTACTCCTGACAGTTCAAGCTTGTTCCTATCCATTTTGTACCCAGATAACTGAACTTTTCAGTGTAATCTAATAATTTAGTGTACAGGCTTTTACAAATCAGAGTGAAACCAGAGTTAAACCAGAGTGAAATAGAGCAATCTGAATCCCACCTAAGTATTAATGCTTATGTAACATTTCTCTGGGCACTAAGAGAGAACCTGCTTGGTTTATCCTATGCAGCAAGCATTTATTAGCATTCATTAGCATGGAAGCTAAGTCTGAGCTTAGCTTCAGCACATGAAGGGTTGTACTGGAACTGGTGCATCTGTGCTTAAAACTCAGACTATATAACTGGACTGTCTGAGTCAAACCTCAGTTTCATCAGGGCAGGGCCCTTAGTCATTCCTGCTGGGACATTTAAAAAGGGAACACTTACCTATTGCCCATTTTTCCTCCAAGTCTGGTTTGCAGCACGCAGAAATTGCAGCTCAGAAGTGTTTTGATAGGAACCACTGTTTTCTCTGGGGCCCGCTGAGGTTAGGCACAGTCCCACAGCAGAAGCAGAGACACCTAAGCTCCACTATTTACAGGGCCATCTGGACTATCTGTTGGGCATGAGCTGTTCAACTGCCCAACTTCCAGAAAAGCTCCTCCACAACCTGTGCCTTCTCTGCTGCTCTTAGGAGCTATGGGATGCTCTGGAAGTGGTGAAGCGTGGTCATTCACAGGAGAGATGGGGGGAACTGCACCATCTGCACTACCAGAGAGCTACCAGCTCTCATTCTGAGCCATTCTGAGACTGTGTAATTTCAAATTCACAGGCTGTTACAGGCTAAACATAATTTGGTCCTATAAGTCAAGAGCTCATACTACAGCATTCTGTCAGACCTTTAAGCCAAAGATTTCCTTAAGGAAAGGATGAGGTTTTAATTAATGCCAAGTATACCCAAGATTTTATCTGTCCCCCTTGCAGAGGATAAATTATCTTAGCCACTCAGCACACAGTTTGCCCTGTTCCTGCTTGTCTATAGAGCCAGAAATGGTCTCAGTGATACCCTGTTCACCAGTCTCCTTTGCCAGGGAGGGAAGAAACTCCTCCAAAAGTGATGCAAGCTTCTTCTACACTGCATCTCTCGGGCAAACCACCTGTTCAAAAAGCTGTATGGGGTATGTGTGACTTCACTGGCTGGCTGGTGGCTTGTTTGCTGATGAAGAAGGAGCTTCCTGAAGAGCTCAGGGCCTGGCAACCAAGAGGAGGCTGAGAGGAACTGCCTTGGAGGAACTATTAAACTTGGCAGTGCCATATTCTTATGAAAGAGAGGGCGACATGTCAGAGTTAGTGATTTGGAGGGGAGTACCATGTCTAGCAGTGTGAGTCTCCAGGTCATGCATGGTTCCAGTGACCTGTAGAAAAGTGTCAGTAGGTCACCTGGAAAAGCCCACTGGAGGGTATTGGGAGAGGTGGGTGCACCTGATGTATCATTTACTTTCAGAGTGCCTTGAAAAATCACACTGTAAAGTGCGTAATAGGGAACTCCCCATTCACAGCAGGAGCCAATATCCTGAGCCAATTTGTGCCACAAGTGCTGAGAACAAGGAAGGAGTCCATATTCTCAGAAATAGAGGCAACTTCTAGAGGCAGAGAAGAATGAAACAGTGATAGGCACAAGTGGCTGTAGGCAGTCAGCTCTGACTGCACTGTCCCTGCTGGAGAGTTCTCTCTTGCCTTCTCACTCCCAGAGCAAGAAAACAAGGCAGTGTTTTTTTGTTGACAGCTGCAAGATAAACAAAAGGCTGGGGGAAAGCTCACTCCCAGCCCTCCTTACCTTCCTCACAGAGGGAGGTCTGGAGCAGGGAAAGCTCAGCAGGGGTGAGGCCGGCGTTTGGGGAGTGATGGCAGGGCTCGGGGGACACAAGAAGAAGCAAGGACCCACTGTCTTCCTGCCCACTGCAAACACACACAGACTTAACCTACAGCTGAACTTTTGCNCTCGGGGGAGACAAGAAGAAGCAAGGACCCACTGTCTTCCTGCCCACTGCAAACACACACAGACTTAACCTACAGCTGAACTTTTGCCCTTGAGTGACCAGTGCCATTAGGACGCAGGTCAAAAGGTTCCAGGGTGACAGAAAATGGAACTTTATTGAATGAAAGAGAAAATGAAAAAAATTCCTTTGTTTGCTTAACTCCGTGTGGTTTGTATAGCTACTGTGATCCCATAATGGAGTCCAGAGTGAAAAAGTAACTTGATTTATCGCATGCAAAGGAAAAAAAAAAAAAAAAAAAAAAAAAAAAAAAAAAAAAAAAAAAAAAAAAAAAAAAAAAAGAAAAAAAAGGAAGGATTTTACTAAGGGAATAACGGAAAAAACAGTGAAAGACTAAAACCTACAAATCCCTAAGACATTAGAATAAATATGACTTTAATCAATAAAAGCCCTTTTATAGATATGAGGCAGAGGAAGATTTTTCATTCTTTAGGAACAAGCATATATTTAGAACACCAGTGTATGTATCAGTGTACATGAAGGATACCAGCCAGGCACGTTAAAAGAATATTCTTCCTGTATGAGTCAGGAAAAATGTGCACATATATGAGCATCTGACTTAAAAATATTTTGTTTTGACACATTTGGGTGGCAAAGTCGTAGCACTCTATGCATAATCCACCTGCATTTATATGCAAATGCAAAACCTAGATATTTAAAACTACTTGAGGAAGGGAAACATCTCTGGATAAGTAGAGAGAAAAACAGTAGGACTGATAGGACTCTGTCTAGAACTCGAGATTCCAAATGAACTTAGCTAAATGTAACCTGAAATTTCAGCATGCTTGGCATGCTTAAAATGCATTGTTGTTTTTTTTTATTTTTTTTTTTATTTACTGATGTAATGTAGTCCATCACTAAAGAAAGAGCTGGTTAAAATCAGATCCTTTAAAATGCTAGATTTTTAATTGAGTGACAT
>VZTT01068959.1:0-14494 GCA_013400855.1 Buphagus erythrorhynchus
TTTTATCTTGTTCCTGTCACTCTTTCACGAGTTTTGTAATCTGAGTGGTTATTAATGTCTCTCATTAATCTTGGATGAATTAAGGAGCCAGGATCTTTGAGGCTCAAGTCAATTATATATAAATAGAGTTCATTATTTACAGCACCATTATGTCCCCAGCTCATTTATTACATAAATCTTTTCCTATCATCTGGAATTTATCCATCCTTATTAACTAACATTTCTGGGTAGATTAAATAATTGTGACTGAGGTAAATCACATCCCATTAAGCAGAACTAGATAAGAGTCTAGTTTATTTCATTTCTCATACTTTTGACTGGTTCTGACTCTTTTTGGCAGGAGATAATTTTCAAAAGCAATAGAGGCAAAATTTCTATACGTGCATGGCAAAAGTAGTTTCAAACATATACTTTCCTCCTGGAAAAGAAGAGGTTCTGTCCTTGAGACTCTTATTAGCCTATTATGTGAATGTCATTGTGAATCTTAACAGCAAAATTTTAAAGCAGAAGAGCAAGCTTAAATTTTTATTTTCTTTTTTGGATAGTTACTCTGTTACTTTTGCCCCTGCTTGAATTGCAAAAATACAGGACTTTGGCCAAAACAGTATAATAAACATCGCAAAAGCTACTTAGCAAATTGCCCTTATTTTAATTAATCAGCATAATAAAGACAAGAATACTGAGCTATTATTTTGATCAGTCCTTTATTTTATTTTATCTTTTAGCACAGTTTCACATTCCAATTTCTTAATTTTTTAGTTTTATCTCCCAATAGCTGCAACTACAATTATCTGGTTTTATAATTATAAGAAGTTACAGCATGGAAATATGGAAAAGAAGTGAGAAGCAGAGATATTGTTCATCTTGAGTGGGGTGGGGAGCAAAACATAGCAAATTCTTTCCTTTAGTAGTTCTTAACCTTAAAATGGGTTTATCTATGATCAAAAAAACCTGTATCAAGTCTAAGTGGGAAATCTGTTCTGCATAGAAGATCATCGTGCCCTCAGACAGGGTTGACAAATTTCACATATACTTTAGTATAGTCTATTAACTGATGAAAATGAAATATTATGATAAGTGATAAAATAGTATTCCTTAGCTTTACATTGGGTCTGTTCTTTGCTTTATGCATTTTTTAACCCTTTTATGTACACTGAGTAGCTTTCCTTTTACCCATCACCAGTCAGAGGCTTCCCTAGCCACATGTCCTTGCCACAACCAATTAGATGAAATTTCGTTGCCTTCTCTTCTGTCTTCACTTCTGTGTCACAGGCTGTAAATGAAAATAGAGAAGATGTGCATTGGTCTGTCTTCAAACAGAGCTTGAGAGATAGACAATGAGTGAGAAATTGTTACAAATACAGAGTAATGATACACTTCTGGTGTCAGATCATTCCAGCATTTCAAAACCTTTTCTCAGTTCTCAATCTAATCAGCCCTTAGAGCACTTAACAGTTGTGAAATATGTTATGTCTTAAGAATTTAATCTAGCTTCTTCTGAAAGGTTCTTGATCTTTGTAAATTTTGTATATTTATGATTTTAATGGTACAGTGCCAGCATTGTCTATCATTTATGAAAAACACGACTCAAGGATTCATTCATTGTGACTTTTGATGGGCAGCTCCTTGTGCATAATGCCAGTCTTTGCTCTTTAAATAGAAAGAGTTAATTTTAGGGAACAAGAGGAATTATATTACAGGGTCTGAAGGCTGTATTTAATTTATAGTGAATTGTTCATGCAGATGAATGGATTTTACAATGAAATGAGAGATTCCAAACCTTTCAGCTGTTTAACAAACCATATTAATAGAAGAAATGGGTTGGGATTGAACATCTCAGCCCACCTGCCTACTTGCACATATGGCTGAAATACTCTTGGGTAATAGAGAATAAAATAACTTATTTCCTATTCCTATAAACTAAGACACCCATGAACAGGAGTGATAGACAGGCCAATCAACCAGGCAAATAAGCACTGCTGGTGGTGGAATATTTCAGGGGACACGTCTTTGGTCCACTTCACAGTTCAAACAAAAATTTTTTTGAGAGATGGACCACAAGGATTAAAATTTCATATATATGGATTTTTATTCATTATTCTGACAGTAATTTTGCATGGTTGTGTTCCAATATTTTTCCTATATTTGGTCTTCCATGAATGATAAAAAATAAAAAATACCGACTAAGAATTTTAGGAATTTAATATGAGACAGTTATCTCTGCAACAAATATTCACACCTTCTCTCCCTACCTCCAAAATAATTGTGTGTAAGATGACAAAACAGAGTTTGACCAGAGCCATTTCAGTATTCAGGTTTTGCACCATGAGGTGAATGCAACTCTCAGGTAATCATAATAAATCTTGTTCACTAGTAAACAGCCTTATTAAGCCATACATTCCTGATAGTGAAAGTGTAGAGTTAGGTCCCCAAACAGTAATTGGAAATGAATTATTAATTTACTTTCATCCTTTTTTGGGTTGCTAAATTCCCTCCAAAGCTTTTTAACTTTTCATTTCACAGTATTCAGCTTAAAAAATCAGATAGTGTAGAGAAAAATTTCAAAATGTAACAGGAATTTTCTTTTGTTTTCTTACTTTTTTTTTCCATTTTGCCCAGGATGTTTTACTCTAAACCTTTTCAAGGTACCTGGGAGTTTCAGCAATATATTAATATTTAGAACTACCTTAGATGACCACCTGCTGTGAACACTAAATATCAAAATTGCTATTTATGAAAATATTTTTGGTCAGTGTGTGAATTAACACATACAGGTAACCACGGGCAACCACCAAACCACAGCTGAGATGCAAGGAGTGGGTTTATTTCATTACCTCATTAACAACATCAGGTGGCAGAGACACACGGGGACCCAGGTTTGATTCGGCTCAGCTCATCCTAGCAAGGGAGGGGGATCAGGGGCTCACTGCCAGCCTCACTGTAACAAAAGGCTTTAGGTATGTCTGTGAAAGTGTGTTCTCTCTCCACAGGAATTCTACTTCTCAAAACAGGCAGAGGATGAACAACACAAGGCACAAAAATTGTAGCTTGCACACACCGACAGTTTTAGCAATCTCACCTGCAAGGTCACTTTGAGCAAAATTATTCCCTCCTCCTTGCTGAATCTCACAGTTTTAATCCTTTCTTTCCAACAGTCAGTATCCACATTGATTTTTTCATTAGCAGTATCATAAAATCATAGAATCATAGAACGGTTTGTGTTGGAAGGGATTTTAAAGATCATCTGATTCCAACATTCCCCTGCTATGGGCAGGCACACCTTTTACTACACCAGCTTGCTCAAAGCTCCATCCAACCTGGCCTTGAACACTGCCAGGGATGGGGCATGATTTGCTTTATTCTGCTGTACCAGATGCTGGCAGTGAGAAAAGGCTTCCCAAGCAGGTACATGCTTCAGGCATCCAGCTACTTCTGCCATCCTATCCAGTAGATTTGATGTTTTCTGACTTCCTCCATTATGAAGCTAGAGATTTGATGTTAAACACAAATTTGAAAAATAAATTGCTGAAATTATGAAACTACTGATCTGACAGATACTGGTCTGTATTTTTTCTACAGTCTTATTATAATAAAGAAGAAAAATATCCAGTTTCCAAAAGGAAAAAGTACTCTAAATTGTACATTCATAATGTGCATGTTTTTATAAAGGACAACAAATTTTGAAGGAAATAAGCTTAAGTAAATAGGAACTCTGAAGCCATAGGACTTTGACCCATTTTTTTGTGTGGGAGATAAGCTGAATCTACGTGTCTACCTGAATGTTAGAAAAGTCTTTGACACTGCTTCCCAAATCGGTCTCCTGGAGAAACTGGCTGCTCATGGCTTGGACAGGTGCACTCTTCACTGGGTTAGAAACTGGCTGAAATGCTGAGCCCAAAGAGTGGTGGTAAATGGAATTACATCTAGCTGAAGGCCTGTCACAAGTAGTGTTTCCCAGGGCTCACTACTGGAGCCCATTTTGTTTAATCTCTTTATTGATTATCTGGAGAAAGAGAACAAGTTTACCCTTAATCAGTTTGCAGATGACAGCAAGATGAGCAGGCATGTTGATCTGCTGGAGGGCAGGAAGAGGCTGCAGATGGGTCTGGAGAGGCTGGATCGATGGACTCAGGACAAGCAGCGTGAGGTTCAACAAGACCCAGTGCCAGGTCCTTCCCTTTGGTCACAGCAGCCCCATGCAGTGCCACAGGCTTGAGGAAGAGTGGCTGGAAAGCTGCCCAGCAGAAAAGGACCCGGGGGTGTTGATCAACAGCAACTGAACATAAGGCTGACCTGTATCATCAATAACAGTGTGGCCAGCAGGACCAGGGCAGTGATTTGCCCCCCGCACTTGACACTGGTGAGGTCGCACCTTGAATCCCATGTTCAGTTCTGGGATCTTGGCCACAAGAAGGACGTGGAGGTGCTAGAGTGTGGCCAGAGAAGGGCCATGAAGATGTGAAGTGCCTGAAGCACAGGTCTTATGAGGAGCAGCTGAGGGAGCTGGGAGTATTTAGCCTGGAGAAAAAGAAGCTCAGGGGAAACCCTACATCTCTGCAACTACCAGGTTGCAGTGAGGTGGAGGTTGGTCTCTTCTCCCAAGTAAAAAGAGATATGAAAATAGGTCGGGAGAGGTTTAGATTGGATATTAGGAAAAAATAAAAAATTCTAAACAGAAATGGTGCAGGAACAGGATGCACTAGTACAGGCTGCCCAAGGAAGTGGTTTAGTCATTGTTTCTGGAGGGATTTAAAAGATGTGTAGATGTGGCACCTAGGGACATGGTTAGTTGGTGGACATGGCACTGAGGGGTTGACAGTTGGACTGAATGGTTTCAGAGGTTTTTTTCAACTTAAATGAATCTATGCCTCTTCCCTGTGAAGTTACCTGCTAGTTATTCAAATGAAACAAAACCAATCTTCCTTATTTTCCATTATTAAAAGAATTTTGCAAAAGTAAGATGAATTTCAATTACCTTAATTTTGTTTCTCTAACTTTTAATTAACAAATCCTGAAATGGTACAAAGAGCAAAGTAACTCCAGTAATAGTTGAATATCAAGGGTAAGGCGTTCTAATTGTCTATTTTTGAAAAGACAGATGATATTTTAAACTTTAAAAACCAAAATTAATTTTTATAACTATTATTATACAATATATATATATAATATTGTGGCTTGGGGAGACTTTCATGTCTCTTCCATCCAGCTACATTAGAGATTTTAGAAAATACAAGCAGATGTGGTTTGGTTTGAAGGCCACAAACTTTTGAAGTTGTCATTTCTTGTTCCTAGAAGCATAACCCTCTAAAAAGCAAGGTCTCACTATATTGACCAGTGGCACGAGCATTACATTATACTGATTCACACAAAGCATAAATTATGGCCAGCTGACCTAACTGAAGTTCATGAGAATGTTTCAATTTTCATTGTCTTTCTCTTGCTCTTCCACTTTTATCACTGATTATGCAAAACAGCATAAAAGGTGAGTCTTCCCAGATACAGCAGCTGTATTCTTTCTATAATGTCTTCTGCCACCAAGTTAAAAAAAGACAGGACCATACAAAGATATCAAAACCACATAGCTGTCATTAGTTGTTTTAGCATTAGGATTCTTTTACATCAAGAGAATAGGGTACTCCAAAAATTGAGTAAAGCTGACTCAGTAACTAAGTAGTTTAGTTATGTCATAAATTAGTATTGACCCTAAAATATACACAATCAAATGTTCCTAGAAATAAATACCTGATGTTAAAGTTAGGTGAACTAATAATTTTTACTAACTCAGATATTAGAATGAGTTAGTGCCTCTGATCTTCCCTGGCTCGGCATAAAATATATAAACTATGAGTTACTTCCTTCTTTAAAAGATGTAGTATCTTGACACCACATGGAAAAATCTTTATTGTGGGAGACCAGAACATTTCTCTGAATGATCTGGCTCGGATCCAGAGACCTAAAAGCACTTGGAGTTTTGACCTCAACCCCTGGGAACGGCTGCCAACGCTGAGAGAAGAATTACAAGCCACAAAAGTTTAGATAGTGTAGAAATAAAGTAGTTGTAGGGTGAAATTTGAAAATGTACAGGGGGATTTGAGGGGACAAGATGGAGGAACTTGGGCGTGCCCTGTCCTTCTTCCTTCTTCTTCTTACCCTCCATCTTTCTCTGGGGTGGTGGCATGCTTTGATTGAGTTTTGCTGGGAGCACACAGTTCAATATTAGTGATAGGTATTGGTATAGACTTGTAAACATAGTATACGTAGATTTCTGTATAAAAACCTGTGCCATCCCCCAAAGCAGGGAGAACCTCGTGTTCTGCGGTGCCAGAAGGACCTGCAGTGCTGCCTAGCGTGACCTTGTAAGATAAGAAAATAATAAACCAATTCCTAAGACCAAAAACCGACTCTTCTGCCTGCTTCATTCAAGAAATCAGAGGATCCAAGAGCTGGGAAAAGAATTCCCTGGATCTTGGGGTCAAACTGACCTCGAGTTCCCACACTTTATCTTATAAAGACTTCAATAGAATGTGATTGATTATTTCTTCTTCCTGTGAAGGGTGTGTACATTTCTAATTTTAACATTGATAAAAAGCTTTGTAAATATAGAATCTATTCTAGAATGTCATATTCAGGTTTGTCTCAACTTCACCTGTAATAAACTGAAATACTCATCAATTAAGCAGTTCACCATAACCTTCAGATGCCCTATTGAAAATCAAGACAATGAATATATCTTAAATACAAATCCCATAGTAACTAGTGGAATGGGTGATTCAATAGAATTGTCCTGTCAAGGAACTACACAGAAGACTCACGCTAACTATAATAATTACTTTATTCTCCACTGAAACCACTGTAGATTAGCAAATACATGAGAAAATGCTGTATAGTGATGGATAATCTTTCATGTTTGTCACACGACTTGCATGAGAAAGAAGCATCTCATCCTGATTCACTTTGAATGCCCAGATAATGAGAAGTACACTAAGAATGTACATTCCTGAAAAAATGCTTTCCTTTGAGGTTGTCATTTCATCATTTGTGCTTTGGCATCAGAGAGACTGTTGTTCAGTATTATGTTTTGTTGCGGTTTTACTCTGGTTGTTTCATTGGGTTTCTTTTTCTTCTAATCTTCTACTACAGAGCAATAATTTTAATCCTTGATATGTGACATTTCAAAAGATGTAGTTCTTAAAAGATATAGCTGTTATTTTTGCAAAAGTCTGTGAAAGGCATTGGGAACCAACTTATTTATATTGAAGAGAAAGCAGTAACAAAAGCAGAGTCTTGTTTAAAAGGTGAAGAAATTCCAATTAAAAACTACTTTTTCTTTTTTCTTTTTTTTTTTTTTTTACTAGCAACCAGTGTAGTGAGTGCTTATGTTGCCTGGCTGTATGTCTTCCCTGTTATTCTGTCCATAGGAAGTGGAAATAAACTTCACAGAATAAAAAACACATTTAGAAAATCTAAGTGATGACTCTCCAAGTTCCCAGTAAAGTGAAGTCTAAACCCGTCATAAGACACAGAAGAAATTTTCAAAAAGGAGTGAGAAAAGTTTAAAAAATAAACTTTTCTTAATAATACAGTGGTAATCTCCTTTGGAATATTTCTGAGGCAGGAGTTTGAAACAGTATTATGTTGTAGTAGTATACATTATCTGAACTGTGTTTTATGAGGGATGACTTGATAATCTTTATTTTAAATACCTGTACTTTTACCAAATCCCAGTGACTTGAATAAAGTATCTGCATAAGCCACTTGGAACTACTTGCATGTAAACAAAACATTAAAAATGTTTTAAATATTTCCATGCAAAGTTCACAGCTATGTAGCTAAGAATGAATGGTAATCTCTGAATTACTGAAGTGCATTTCAGGTAGAGTTTCGTCCTGCTCCATCATCACATCTTAGATTTGTTACTATTTTCCACCTTAGGGGGAGTAGAGGCACAGCTACCTCCTTTTCATTACACGCCATTCTAGTCTTGAGTTCTCCAAACTACTTGCCAAAAATATTTAATTCCATTTTCAGTTTAGTAAAGACAGTTAATACAATTATAGCTTGAAGAATGTTAATTCTAAGGAATTGCTACTTTGGGACCTTTTGGCTGTGCTATAACAGTGTTCAGTTCAGAGTGTTCAGAGTCCAGTTCAGGCTAAGATTTCGCTGAAGTAGTTTTATACTTATTTTCAAAAATTCACATGATATTTTTTACTGCAATATTTAAACCTAGCTCACAGAAAACACTCAGCACAATCAAGGTGGTGCAATGCAGAAGCAACCTTCAGGTAAGCAATAACTAGACAAAAAGCTATTATCAGCAAACAGTGAAGATATATACAGACTAGCTTAAGAAAAGCTATCTGAGTTCTTGAATATGTGTACAGCTTCTCACAGGTAAAACAGGGTAGAAGTGTTGGAAAAAATTTTGCCTAGAATGAAATGAATGTAATGTCTTACATTAATTGGTTTTCTTAGAACAGTTCTCCATTCTTCAGGACTACATACGTAATTTTTAGCCATTCATAATTAAATGATGAAGACTGTCCCTCTCATCAGCCTCCAGACTTCCAAAACTAAAGATGTTTTTAAAGATGTTTCAAATTTATTTTATAAAAACTTCCACTACACAGGGCAAGGACGTTCTTTCCATTCAAAGCTTTGACACCATACAAAATGAAGGACCACATGAGAGATAATATCAAGTACCTCCATTTTAAATTAAGTTCAAACACAAAGGAGGGCACTCATAAACTCAGTAGACCCAAGGAAATGTTCCAGAATAAAATAAAAATGAATTTTCCAGTACATTTAGTTCCTGGGATATCACAATAGCTGTTCCTCTCATGGCACGATTCCTAGTCAAATTATTCAGTGATTATTCTATTTCGGTTTCTCTATTGAATATTCAGTTTAATTGCTCAAAGAGAATTGCTTTGCTATTGAATATAGGAAAAAAAAAAAAAAAAGAAAGGAGAATAATTTTGGGCTGAATCTATCTTGCTGCTCTGAAGCTGTAGGCTATAACTTTCAGTGTCCAGTTTAAAGAAAAAATATCTGATTCCTGCATTGGTTGTAACCACAAGGGATTAAATGCATTTAAGAAATGGATATAACATATATCAAATGTGTATATTCTGTTTTCACTTAAAATATGATTGACCACCTCATGCTCCCCTGCCTTTGCTTGATCATCATGGCATGTCAAGACAAATTCAAAGCTAATCCAATTTAATTTACTCCTCAATTACAAGACCAGCCTGGGGACTAACACAGATCTGCCCAAAGAACCATCTATTTTTAATCTGACTACCCTTTCCATAAGTGCTGTGTTCTCTAGAACCACAGAAACGCCAGCTTCTAGGCCAATGATTCCTAAAGCTGCAGGGCAAAGTCCATTATCAAACCTCAAACTTTATCATTTACTTTCCCTGCCTGTTAAAAAATTAAATGGACATTCTGCACTTTCATGCACTAGATGGGGAACACTATTTGGAAACAGTTTTTTGGGGTTAGAATTGTTTATAGAAAATAGCTTTATTTTCAGCTGGTCAGTATCTCTTCCAGAAGTAGAAATTCCACAGAAAGCAAGAGAACAGGAGATGAGACACTTATGTATCAAACTGAAGGTGAAGAATATGAAAGGCAAGTAAAAAGTATTTACAATGTTGAAAGTGTTACAGAACATATCAAATTAAATGCAAAGTAGACAGCACATTAAAGAAATTTGAAAGCTTATATGACACACAAAAAATTAAAACTACGTTGTCCAATTCTACATTTCTGAATTGAATATTTCTTTAACCAAATGACTTCTTAATTTATATTATAAACCCATTAAAGTATAAAACTCCTCACAGCTCTGTGGAGGGACCCAGACAGGCTGGATAGGTGGGCTGAATCCAATAATATGAGGTTTAACAGGATCAGGTGTCATGTCCCGCACTTTGGCCACAACAACCCCCCGCAGCACTCCAGTCTGGGGACAGTGTGGCTGGACAGTGGTCAGGCAGAAAGGGACCTGGGGGTGCTGGTCAACAGCCAACTGAACATGAGCCAGGGTGTGCCCAGCTGGCCAAAAAGGCCAATGGCATCCTGGCCTGTGCCAACAATAGTGTGGCCAGCAGGACCAGAGCAGTGATTGTCCCTCTGTATTCAGCACTGGTCAGCACCTAAATGCTTCTAAGGTAATTAAATTGCCTTTTTTAATGTGAGTAGTGTTAAAGCTGTAGAGTTTCTGAATGATTTTCTCACTTATTACTGAGAAAAAAAAAATCCATTCAAGACAGATTAGTTATTGACATTAACAGTTATTAACAATAAGAAACCTTTATCTTTGCCATCATTCTTGACTTAAAGGGAAAAGAAACTTCAAGAGACATCCGTGTTAGAGAAACTATTTTTAGCACAAAATTAAAATTAAAAGAAAAAAGCTCCTCTTAATTTTCAGAAGTACCATGAAGAGTAAAATGAGAAGATAAAATTGTGAAGATGGTACTATCTAGGTTTCTAACTTAAGTATGACAAACCGTGATATGTGCCAGCCAGATGCTGAAATCTTTTCACAAATGACCAATTTGAAATTGATGTTTTTGTCAACACTGTTCTGGATGAGTCAAACACAGATGGTGTCAACATTAACTTCCTTACAGACAGTCCTTCTGAGGAGGAATGAGGGTTGTCTGGGATTTCCTAAAAACTAAGATGATTGTACAGAGTTACTCATGTGCAGCAAGTTTGTGATGCCTGAAAGCACCAGACATACCGTACACATGCATCACAGCTGGTCTGTGCCATAAAACCAGTCTTCAAAACACACCAAATTTTTCAGGTATGTGATGAACCAGGGAGTCACACATGCACAAAGACATACCTGATAATTCCCCAGCTGTCAGGCACATTGTGCAGGCACATGGCAACTTAGCAGCATAACTTCATTAATCACTGCTTCCAAGACACAGTACATTCTCTACATATAGCATGCTGTTAATCTACTCACACTCAACAGGATTGTTCAGGATTTCCAGGTTCTGGAATGTGTATGGCAGACCTGCTGCTTGTTACACACGAGTGATTTTTTTTTTATTTCCAAGCAATTGTGAGAAATCTTTTCGAGTTTCCTGAATTGCTATTTTAAATGGAAAAAGAAGTTATGACTAGCAACCAAAAAAATGAGGATAGCTCAGGCAGTGATCTTCTCAAGGTCTGAATGAAAGAACAACTGAGTCAAATCAAATTATCTTTTAATTTTTCTAAGTCCTCATTATTTAAAGGTGTTCAAATAAAAATCCACATAGATTTATATTTATTTAGACCAACTTATTTTTAGGTCTTTATGAATTTTAATCAAATGTGATAAAAAAATGGGGCTCCTGAATGTTTTAGACTTGAACTGCTGAAGAAGGGAATTAGACCTTTTATGTTATTGATGTGTTTAAGCCTCAAATAGATACTTCAGACCCCAAATTGTGTCTCTCCAGGTATTTATAATGAATTCACAGGCCTGGTGAATTCCATCTGAGATGATCAACTCTCTCTAGAATTGACCAATTCAGCTATGATCCTTTTAAGTAAAGTAATACAGTCAAAACCTGTTTTATGGATGGCCCATGCAAATTAGATTATTTAATATTTTATAGAACAGTTTGACATCTTCCAATAAAAATATGAAGCTTAAACTCTTCATAAGTTGGTGGTCAATAGACTCTGTGATGCATTTAATAGGTGTATTGAGGCCGCAAATTAGGGCTGTATTTGGGGTGCAAATACTCATTTTGTCATATTTGAGAAAAATTGTCCATTTTATTTCATTTTTTTGTGCCCTACAGATTAATGTTTCTGTGGCATGAAGATCATCGTTAAACAATCTCATTATCTCTGTTTGAATGAATAAGCAATGGTGTAGAGCAGCAAATTTCTGCATACAGATGGTATATTAGCTTGTATCCACTATAATGGTAATCATTGGATGTATTTTGTATGAGCTTTGATGCTGAACATCCAAATCCTGAATTATTTTTCCTCTCCTATACTCAGTACTCTAGGGTTTCCTGCCAAAATTCCTCCAAGTTACCACAGATGGAGGCACAAGAAGAATGACGGGATGTCTGAATTATCCTCTATCACCATCTTTTCAAATGTGCAACAGAACTTCCTTACAAGCACTTACAAGCAGCTCCCAGAATCAAGCACTGGCTCTTTTACAGCATGAAATACCGTAGTATTTCAACAATGTGAATTGAAAAAAAAAAACAAACTGCTGGCTGCTATGTTGAGTTTGAAATGTCCCTACAATGTTTATACAGAGAACCTTGGGTAACATGATAAGTTTTAGCTGAAGATCCCTGTGGACTGATAGATGAATAAGATTTTGGTTGGATGGTCCCATTCAGAACACAGTGGTTGACAGCTCAGTGTCTCAATGGTTACCAGTGACAGGTGGTGTCCCTGAGGGGTCTGTATTGTCAGTGTTAGTATTTTCATTTATGACATAGATTAAGGAATTGAGTGTGCCCTCAGCAGATTTGCAGATGACACCAAGCTGAGTGGTGTGGTGACACACCTGAAGGACAGGATGCCATCCAGAGGCACCTGGACAAGAGTGAGATGTTGGCCTGTGGGAATCTCATGAGGTTTAAAAAGACCAAGTGCAAGGTGCAAGGTGCCCCATCCCTGGCAGTGTTCAAGGAGAGGTTGAATGG
Organism: Buphagus erythrorhynchus; assembly: GCA_013400855.1. Classification (NCBI taxonomy): domain Eukaryota; kingdom Metazoa; phylum Chordata; class Aves; order Passeriformes; family Sturnidae; genus Buphagus; species Buphagus erythrorhynchus. The sequence goes on from VZTT01068959.1 coordinate 12,699, forward strand.
GCTCTGAGCTACCTGGTCTAGAGGAAGGTATCTCTGCCCCAGAGCAGGGGGATTGAACATAGATGCTCTCTAAGATGCCTTCTAATGCAACCCATTCTATGAGTCTATGATCCTATGATCCTATAGATGAATTTCTGAGGATGAATTTCCCTACAGGTGAATGCATCACAGACTTAACATTTTTGACACAACACTACATAGAAAATAATTAATACAACAATTAGCAAATACACAGTTACAAGAATGTGTTAATACTTTTGTGAAATCAAAGCTTCAAAATTAAATGGACATGTTCAGTGAGAACAGTGTAATAAACCCTGCAAAGTCCTCAAAATTTTCTATGGCAAATAAATAATAACCTAGTAACTAAAGCTTCTGTATACGTAAGCAATAATGGCAAGTCTTACAGTTGAAAAGAACTGCTTGCCTTAGGAAAAAACCCCACAACATATGATGAAGTCATCAGTCATCCAACATAATGAGCAGTTAGAACAGTTAGAAAAACACATAAAAACTAAATTAAATAATTTTTCTTTCTTAATCAATTTAATAAAAGGCACCATCTACCCCTGGGAAATAAGATATCTCAGTTGTTGTCCAAAGCTGAATTCTGAAATTTAGTTTTGAACTACAGGTGCGATTATGATTCTTTCCCCTTTTCCTTTTTAATAAAGAAAGAAGATGCCAAAGACTTAAGCAGAGGCTGCTTACAAGTGAAGTCGGAAGCAACTCACCCTACTCTAATTAGGTTTGTAAATTTTTGTTTTTCAAATCTGTGTTGACCTTTTCTGAGACTCTCTAGCAAGAAATATCAGCATGATGTGTATCTTAACAATGGATATGTTTGTGTTGGGAATCCTAAGAAGAAACAAAAGTTGCTATTCAGTAACACAGTTTACAAGGGCACTTGGTGGACATTTTTATGATTTTTTTGCCATGGATCCATGAAGTTGAACCGACTTAAACTCCTCTTGCATCAACAAAATGTCTTTTTTTCATACTAAGGCATTTTAGCTTATGTAATAGCTGTATTTATCAGCTGTAGTCTGTTTACAGCAACAAGAACTCGAGCCTTAACAAATGTCTTTCCAAGTTTCTGAAGTGTTCTTATTTTTTGAAGTTACTTTTATGTTTCCCTATAATTTCTAATGATTTTGTATTGATACAAAATGGTCACATAAGACAAATAAAATATTTATCACTAAATAGAATGGAGGCCATTAAACAGTATGTTGCAGTACTTCTTCTAGGAGGGTTTGGTAGTCTTCCCAAACTAGCCACTTCTGGAAAAAGTAGATGCTTCATGTATACCTACTGGTCTACTAGAACAGAGTAATGTCTGTCAATCCCCCAGAAAAAGTAAATGGATAGTTTTTGTGACAGTAGGAGTAATATAGTAGGGGTCCTTCATGACATGTGGGTGAATGACTGGTTCTGCATGAATAAATAGTAATGTTTGACTATTTAAAAATAAAGTTTATACAAGTTCTGCAAATTACCTATATATATGTAACAAAGCAAACGACTGGCTGACAGAACACCTAAAGTGAAAATGGTTATATTTTCTGTCTGTGTGAATTGAAGACATTAAATTTCCAGTTGATGATAAATTTGCATTCAGCATGAATAATAGGTATTCTACCCTCAACAACAGGGGACAGTTTCAACCTCATGCAAATGCTCACTGACTGCATTGTGTCAATTAAAACAGATGGTTTAAGGATGGAAGGGAGTTAATGTAATGGAAGGGAATTAATGTATTAGGGAAAGCATTCTCTCGCCTTTTTTTTTTTTCT
>VZTT01068960.1:4404-19951 GCA_013400855.1 Buphagus erythrorhynchus
AATATGCCATTTTTGTTGAATTTCCCAATGCTCCAGAAGTACCTCTGATGGGGGCTTGGCACAGTTGAGCTTGTTAAGTTTGAGAAGGCAGAGTAATGACAGGATGGTTGAATGTCCAACTGTGCTTGACAGTATTTCCCGCCACTAAATCTGGGTGGCAGATGTGACTTACTGAAGTGACTTACTGAAATTTCTCAATCCACAGTCTTCTCTTGGTGTCCTCTCCCTACTAATGAGGCGTTTTCAGCATGGATCCTTCCTGCCTGGCTGTGTGAGCAGCATCAGGGGAGGAAGTGGTCCCTCTCCTGCAACATGCAGTGGCTTGAGTTGGCCAGAGTTATGGAAAAGTTGTGCTCTAGGCTATTTTGCTTGATTTGAAAATTTTTAAAAGGATCTGTTTCTCTTCATGGGATGTCTGAGGTAGGAGGGAAGAAGAAATTGCTTAGTGAAGGACCTACCTATGAAGGAAGTCCAGTGTTTCCATGTGCATCATGTACAAATAAAGCATTTAAAATGTTTAAAACTACAGCAGCAGTGTATAATGTACTTCTTTTATGGGAGCTGATACAAGAAATACCTGAGCTACTATGAATTTGCCTTGATATTAAACATTTTAACTTAGTTGTATCTGAAAAGAATGAAAATAAAAATCCTCTTACAGATTCTAGTTAGCACATGGCCTTATTTCAATCCAATAGTAACTTATGGATCACTGAATCTGTAATAGAAATAAATATGACCCATTATGTTTAATGTCTGGATTATGGAAAACAGTATGACCAGAAGCTCAGTTAGTCATAACTCTTTCTCCTGTTTTCCTGTTATGGGCATGATGGAAGAATTTGATCATTGTCCTGATTTCCATTTTTGAAAACAAACCTTGATTATTCTTGTCGGATTAAAAAACTCCCATAGGAATAAGTAAATATATAGTGATACATAAATACTGCCTTCCATCTGTAGGTTTTAGATATTTTATATCCGTTATCACAGCCTTCTCTTAAGAGGCAGAAACTCTTCACTGTAGATCTTGAATAGTGAATAAATGTGCTTGTGAAGTGACTTGTGTTTTGTGTTTTCCTGAAAAAAAGTATTTCAGTTGAAGTCTTCATGGAGCATGTACTTAGGACCAGTATTAATACCCTTACTACAAGGCCTTTTTCCTCAGTCAGAAATACTGTGGTGTCAATGCAAAAAGTCTTTGCTTAAGGATGTGAATTGGTAAATCTTGGTATATCCATGTTCAGAACAGTCTGTTCTTTTATCTTGCATTTCTGAAAACTCAGGGCAGATGCAAATGTAAAATTCCTTTACAAAATCACCTTAGACTGTTGGTTTCAAATACAACATTCTGGAAGTTTCAGTACACAAAAATTGCAGAAACACATTTTCAGCCTTTTTTTCTGAAATTAACTGTCTTGATGTTTTCTGTTGCTATTTGTTTCCTGTCTGTTACTACCTTGATAAAACAAAACAAGCAATAGCCAACCCTAATAACCTCAAAGCACCCAAACCTGTGCTTCTTTCTTCTTCTTTTTTTTTTTTTTTTTAATTCTTGCCAGTGGTACAGCATAGGAAAATCTGATACAGATTTGAAAATGTTCTTTCTGGTGCCTTTTGGGTATATTGTTTGTTTTCTCCTTGTATATTATTCAAAAGTGATCAAATTTTCAGAGCTGTGTATCTGCACAAAACAAATAATTTGTGGTTATCTTGGGTTTGAATTATTTATTTTCCTGTCTTTGTCTTTTTCCTGCTGCTGTTTTCTCATCAGGGTTGTGTTATTCAGATGTTTCGTAGGCTTTCTTGTGAACCCATTTGACATCAAGTCTCGTGTTCTCTTCATGCACTTCCTTTGTTCTCCCTCTTTCTTTCAGAAGGAGGTTTGTTTTCTTCTTGTCCAATGCTGCTTCAGACCATGAAGCTGGCTGAAAAATTCCCACTGGGAATTCTAGACCCAGCACAGAACTCTCAGTAGCCTCTCTGCCAGCACTAACTGTAGGATGGATTGGATCAGACCAACCACCTCAGGGGTGTTAAAAGTGGTTATATCTGTCTTCATCTGCTTAAGAGACTGTGTAAGTGTAGGTGTGTACTAGGAGATCAAACTGAATGTTTCAAATTTTCATTTACTATGGGGAAAATGTCACAAAAATTATTTAATTGTAAGCACTAGAAAATCCTGGGTTCTACCATTGAAAAGTGTGAAAAATTGGCTATTCCATTGGGAAGTCAATTATTTCAGTTTTATGTCTCAGTCTTAACCCCCTTCCAAGAAACATTAGTTTACAGACACATTAGAAAAAATTAAAATCAAGGCTTCTTTTGAATTTACGTACCTCTTTTGGTTGAGATGGCAGAAGAAATTATTGAAATACATCTGTAGACTTTATAACTCTTGCAATATTGCTTAATTACAAAGTCCAGTAGGTTTGCAGTGGATTAAATCAGCATTTTGGACTTTATATCTTATCTGCCTGGATAGATGCTGTTAATTATTTCCAGGGTAAGAGCAGCATATACTGTCACAATTTTTAGCTGGTAATTTTAATTCCCAAGCTTCAGGCACTCTTGTCACTTGGGCAAAAACATCTGTGTTAGGTTAATTCAGGTTTATCAGACTGTCTGTGGGATTTCTTTAGAGCTGAATGAGCCTACATTTATAATAAAGGTGCAACGGCATTAGAGAAAAACAGACAAGCTTATTGGCTTTGCAAAATATATACAAAGAATGTCTATTATAAAATCTTATATGTAAGTTTTATAGCTGTGTCAAACTAATAACAGTGTATGTGTGTATGTATATATAGGGAAAAAATGTGAAATGTTCTTGAAAAACTTCTCTAATAAGCTGTGTTACAGACACCTGGCTCAATCCTTCTGAGATTCCCTGTTTTCACAACCCAAGCAAATATCTTAAGGTGCTTTCCAGCCAAATTCACGATTCCAGAGTTAGAGAGGATCAAACAGAGTTTTCACATGTGTTTCTGTATAAAGTCCTTGTAATGTTTTACTTCTTGGCTGATGCTTCTCCCCTAGAGTAGAGACTATAAAGGGATACAGGACAAAGAATGCCAGTCCCTGAGACGTGCAAACAGGTGAAAGCTTCATTGACATGAGTTTATGATGGTCACTCAAATATTATTTGACATGTTTTATATGAAATCCCTTGACCTTGCATGTCAGAGAGACCTGTGTCTTGCCTTTTAAGGTCTGATCACCAGCCATGGTGTCAGATTTTGCAGTTTTCTCCCTAGTGTGAGAACATCATTGCGTTTTTTGCATGCTCCATTTAAATTCTTCTGACATCTGCGTGGGCTCCTTTCCATTCATTAACATAGGGGAGTTGCATCTTCTTCCATGGTGGCTGGTCAAACGCCAAAGGCAGATTGAGTTTCCTTGAGCAAGGAACTTGTCACTGAGGCTCTTCGAGCTGGAGCTGGGAGCTTTGGCAGCTCTGTGAAGAGGCAGTGAGAATCATCGCCACAAAAATGATTTTTATGTGTCCTGCTGTGCACCCCTGGATTTTAAATTTGATTTATGGCTGCTCTTTTCTTTTTTTTTTTTTTTTTCTTTTTCTTTTTAGAAGCTGCATTTGTTTTTTCTTGCAGGAGACTATAATGTAAATACTGCAGCATACACTTAATTCTGACACTGTGGGTTATTTCTAAAATTATACTTATGGTAATTGCTGACATATTTTCCAGTTCCTCAAAGTTCTCTGTAAACCCACTGCTGGCTGTGTATTTCCCTTCTTGTATTCATGTAGCTGCCCTTATTCTTTATAGTCCTGCTGAGGTCCCAGAGCAAGCAAAAAGCAACTGCTGGAGAAGTGCATAAAGCACCAGGGCTCAGTGCCAGCTACTGCTCCCACGCATGGTCAGGCTCCTGGAGACACAACTGGAAGCACTGGGGAATGTCTCACAGGACAGTGCATGGAACCCAAATGCTTGTTTCAAAGCAAGGTGCAAGAAACTTTGTCACTATTTGGGATGACTTAGTTAGTTACCTGTCAATTTTTTATTTATTCCCCACCACTCTTGGCTTTTACTAAATACTGCTTAAATAAATCTTTCTCAACTCAGCTATCCCTTCCAGAACTGCTAAAAATTACTTAGTTTTATGTTTTAGTCTCAATTTCTTTTGAGCAAGCTGTATATATTTTTGACTTACATTTTTCTGGACAGAAGACTTTTTTCATGTTTTTGGTGAATATCTTTGTTTCTAACCTGGAACATTTTTTGCATGGGGTTATCTAATGCTAGTGTTTTCTTAATTATGGTTTCTATTTGACATGAATGTGTTCTGTGGCTGAAGAATTCAAAATGCTTGACAATTTGTGAGCCATAAAAGCTGTCATTGCTTGTGAGGAATGGCTATGGTCTGTGACTTTTTAAGTGAGCATGATGTATTTGTTGTTTTTCATTCATAATTAAACTGATTGAGTTGCACTGTATATAAGTTTAAATTTATCAAGTCTCAGTAATTTCTCTTGTGGAAGTGCTGCATCTCAAATATTACTATTTCATTTTAAGACAGGCCAAGTTTGACTTTACAATGCATTGTATAGGAAATCATGTGAAATCAGGATAAAGGTTATTCTTTAGCAGTGATATCCTGGGGTAAATATTCTGTTTGCACAAGTTGTTCTCCTTCCACTGCCTAAGTGTTTTATTGAGGAAGCAGATGGCATTTAAAATCTTGATTTGATGTGAAAAGCATTAACAGGAAAATGTTCAAAAGTGAAGGGTAGGCAAATGCATCTTTATAAGTAATGTTCATATTTCTACTTTTATGGATGATTAAAGAGTAGTAGTTCTAGTTCTTGGAAGCCTGTAGCCGTAGTGTATAGAAGTGGAGAATATTTACCTCCTAAAATAGCTCCAAGTTCCACCTCTGCGCTCTTGGTTGTTCTGTACCGTTTTGTGTTAGCTGTGGGTGGGACAGATCGGAAAAGGAAGCAGTGGATTCCCATCTTCAAATTAAAAATGGAAAGACTGAGTTTAATGTAGAATAGCTGGGTGAAATGTCATGTGTTACAGAGAAAAGCAGGGAGTGTAGCAGGAGTCCTTTGGTTATTGCAGCTTATGGGTACATCAGATGAAGTGGTCCCGCTGTTCTTATTCACTGTTTAAATTGTCCTTTTGACACACTCTTTCCATGAAGTGCTTATAAATCTTCCGCAAATTAGGCAAATCCACAGTGTATTACAGTCTTGGGTCTTTTTCTGTTATGGTCACCATTTACAGCTATTGTTTAAAAGACTTCTGAAACAACATAAATGCTGTTGAAAATTAAGCACAGTTGAGAGTAACTGCTTAAGATGTGCTTCATGGTTCAGATGACTGCAATTTGAGATTCGTTGGCATGCATGAATGATTCAGCTGCCCTGAGGTGTCTAAGGATTGATGCGGTATTCAAATAACTGGAGTAACCTTCAAATCATGGAGGTTAACACTGCATTTATTTATGGTTTCCATTTTTTGACTCTTAGTTGCTGAGTGATAGAGCATAGGCAGTTCTGGTTTACTGTACTGGGAAATCCTTAAAAAGCACAAATGAGCACTGTGTTGCCTGCATGCCCTTGTGATTAACCTGATGGTTCTTTATCTATAAAATAAAATAATTTAATTGAACACATTTCAGCTGCAAAGATCAGCCTAAAACATTATCGATCACAGACTGCTGAACATATTAGTCCCAATTATTTCTGTTAGCTGTTACTATTACTCTGTCATATGAAAAAAAGCTTCATCAGTCCAGGTTTTTTTTTTGTTTCCTCTCCATAAAGTATTCTGACAGGTAGCAGCTCAATCAAAAACATACAAAATTACTTCAAAGACATATGAGATAAACATTCTTCACTAATAAATATTGTAGATGCCAGCTTTCAAGAGCAGGGACTATTAATCTGCATTTACTTAGGTCAGTACAAATCCGAAATAACTCAATTGGAATTGGAAGTTCAATAAAGAATAAATTTATCGGTGCTTTACACTTGGTGATTTCTCTGTAGAAATTTTTGCTGTTAAAATTCTTGTTGGTTTTAATTCCCTTGTGTGCCAGCAGTTCTCATTCATACCCTTTCAAGGCGTTTTGAAATGCCAGTAGCAGTTCTTACAGCTCTGACCTCTCAGAATATATCTTAGCATGAGCAGATGCTTATGAAGACTGGGGAAACGAGGTTTCATTTGCATTTACGGATTTTCTCTTTTACGTGCCTAAAATACACACCATGTTTATCAAGGGATAAAAGTCCCCTTTCTCTGTAAGAAGTATTAGAGTTTCTTAGGCTTTGTGTAATATTTAATGCAAAGCCTCACTGTTCTTGAGCAGTTCTTACCTGACTGTTCTTCAGCTGATGGCCAAATCCTGAGCAGATTTTTTGTGTTAGGTTCACCTGGCTGATGGTGAGAAAGAGCACCAAAATGTCTAAGCTGCTGTCATTTCTCTCTCATCCTTGTTCTTCATTATTAAAGGAGAGAAAAATATAAAGAAAAAATGCTGTGATTGAGATTAATTTTGTGATTCCTTGATCTCAAAACTCCTAATGGTATTATATTCCAGGATTAAACATAATGCAAAACATCATGATCATTTGTACTACAAAAGACACAATTGATTTTTGATTGCTGCTACTTTTTTCTTCGGCATTGCTGAAAGACAGATTTCCTCTGTGTAACATCAATCCAAGGAACTTGACAGATGATGTCAAGATTATGTTTTATTGTCTCTGAAGCCCTTCATGTTATATATTTTTGAAGTATGAAAGTGTGATGCAATTGTATGGATGTATGAACCTTGTGAATTTCAAATTGTTTTCCTGTAAATCAATTTGCACAAATTTGATCGTGTTTTGGAGCTTTTACAAAACAACAGTTTCTTTTTTTAAAGTGTTCCTTAATGGCAAGCTTACAAAGAGATGCTTAGAAATACCTAATAACCGATAGTGATGTTTTGAGTTTGGGGATTTTTTTTTTTCCCCCCACATCTGTGTAGTCCAGTAAAAATAATGTTTTTCTAAGATTACTAGTTTTATTAAGATTTAAAACCCCCCAGAGACACTTACTACATGTAAGTGAGGGGTGAAGTGTGTGAGATACATTACCTAGAGGGAAAGGCTCCCTTCCTGTGCTCGTGCATCATCCCAGGGTGAGCTGTGGCATCACCTCCTACGCACGTGGCTCTGCTCCGGGTGGCTGTGAGTGCCTCGGTGGCACTGGGCTCAGGGAACCTCTTGGGAGAGCAGTGAACTTACTGTGGGCTACCTGAAGAGCAAAAGAGTGGAAGTAAAAGAAGAAAATATGAAAATATCCACTACAGGAAGAGAAGAAGTGGAATAACCCTTGTTTTTATTTCCATGCACTGTTTTCACAGGTACTAATTTGATTATAGGGCTAATTCTTCTTCTCTGTCACTATCAATACTTACAGAGCTCAGCCTCTGTTATTGCAATCAGACTGATATAGAGGAGTTGACAAAATATGAATGCTTTTTTGTTTTGTAATACACTTGGTGTTATTTTGGAATGTCTTTGTCTTAAAAAATGACAGGCTTTTTACACAATATTGCTCCTGCTGCCTTTTGGAGTTGATGAGTTGAAAATCATATAACTGGGCAATCCCAACCATGATGGTGAGCTTTTCTGGTGTCTAAATGATAATAAAAAAATCAGTGTAACTACTCTGGAAAATCAATGAATAAATAAATAGATATTATATGTTCTTATGTCCGTGTGGAATTTTTATGCATCATATGGAAATTAGGAAAGTTCTGCTTCATCTTCATATGGATTTCCTCATTAATTTACATCACTAGTGATATCCAAAAGAGAAAGAAAAAAGGAGAAGCAAAGTGTAGAGTTTTGTTTGGCAATCCAGATATCCCTTTTATATATGTACTTTTATCTTTGGGACAGTATACCAATTTTCACTTCAGCAATGGTATATGACAGTTCATATTTTCCATGTTTTACAGTAGATTTGAGATCAGGGTGGTTGGAATTCCCAGGGCAAGCCATGTCCATTCAGACACCAGCCTTTTCTGAGAAATCCTCAAAAGCTGCTGGGAGACCAGGAGGGAGGACAGATTCTCCCATGGTTCTAAAGCACAAGTGTTGAAAAGGAAAGAGCTTCTCCACTGGTATAGAAAGGGACAGAGAGAAAGAGGAGAACAGAAGTTGCAAGCAGGAAAAGATTTATTTGATCCAATGTGTTTAAAATAAAATCATCCTTTATTTTAGGATCAGGACAGCCTTTTTGTGTAGTAACAATGCCACATACCTATTTTGAAGTGGTAACACTGAGATATTTGGAGAGCAGACATCTGGATCAGGTGATACATGCTGTAGACTTTGGGATGTTTTAATCCAGTCACATTTCTGTGATTGGATGGGATAGATAAGCAAGCTGGTTGACCTTTGATGGAAAAAAAATGTCTTCACCTGTGTTTGACTTCAAATTTAGGTTTTGCAATTTTGAAGTAATTCTGTAAAATGCTTCCCATGAGTGCTGTTGGTTAGTGAAATTAAACAAGTTGGTTAGCATAACATTGGAGAAATAAAAATTGGAAATGTCCTAGAGAAAATAAATTAACAAATTGCGGTGTAGTGCTGTTTAGTTTATTTTGAAGCAGCATACTTGCTGTTGGAAGGTTATTATTGACTGTGCTTGTATGTTTTGTTTTTTTGGCAGGTAACCCTGGACTGGCAGGTTATTACAGGACCTTTATACAGGCCCTTTATTGTGGACTGAACCAGCAGTATCCTGTCTGGGTTGTGAGCCATGCTGGACACTGTAAACCTCCGAGTGGGATGGAAATGACAGAAGGTACAGTACTGTAACTTGTGCATAAGATTATTTGTACCCTTCTGATTTCAATGGCAAAACTTGTGCTTATTGAAAACAGATTGACATGAGTTTTAAATATATTCATTGTATTTCCACAGAACAATTTTCACAGCTGTATGAGAAGAGAAGTTAATGAAGTATTTTAGGTGAATTAGATTTGCCAGACAAATATGTGCCATTAGGAGAATAAGAGAGTTTACAGTTGGCAGTCATTAGAGACACGTTACAGTGAAGAAGGTCTAGAATGTGTTTATGTTGAGAAGAGTAGATTAGAAAAGTACATTTTTAAATTAAATGTCCAATTCAGAGATTGAGTACGTTAGGAGAGATTTAATTATCTCTGAATTTAAAAATAGCTGTACTAAATCAGTGAATTTCCTGGAAACAAGTATGTCTTTCTGAGACAGGGATATGGAGTGTTTGCAGGGGAGAGGTTGCTTGTGTATCTGTTAAGAGTCTTTTGACATGCAGATCTCCAGCAACATTTGGTGCTTCAAGAATTATTAGATGGGGGGGAACCAGCAGTGAATCCTGTCCTGAAAACTGATTAATGTTAGAAGTCCTCTGGACTTGGTCAAACTGCTATGATGTAGCAGTAAATCAGCATTTCTGATATTTTCTTCCTGTATCACACTGTGCAAGCACTCCACTTTGGAGACCACTGATTTAGAATGTGCAAGCATTTAAATTGTGCACTTGACTTATGGCCTGTAAAGGGGTCTAAAATGTAGCAAACTACATAGGAATAATATGCCTGATTACATTTAGTTCAAGTAGATTTTAAAAGTCTCATAAAGACTAAAGCAAATTTTCCAACAGCAGCCATCAATCACAGACTACTTCCTAATTAACTGGAGGGATATCACTTAGCAATTTGGAAACTGAACAAAGCTACACCTTTCATTTCTACTTCTGTATGATAGCCTTCTATCCAGAGAACTCTTGCAAGCTCTGCTTCACAGAGATACACACCATTAATTGAACATTTCACTGCTGTAATTCTGCTCCCAGCAATCAAGCCACTGTGCAAAACTATTCGAAACTTAATTTTACTCAGTGAATACAATACAAGAGTTATACCTCAATTTCAATGTCCTTATCCTCCTCCTCAGCTTTTAAAAAGACATTTGTTTTGAACACTACTGTGAATGTAAAACAGGCCACATCAATCCTTAGGTGTAGGCAAAATTAGAAAAAGGAGAACAGTTTTCTAGTTCTCTCTTATTTTGTTGAAAATTAGCATAAAACATATGCATAGACAGCAGGTGTACATACATAGCCATGTTTTAGAGTGGCTTAATTCTGTGGACATCTGCTGTGACTTGATGAGAAATAAGAAATAGAATATCTCAGTCAGAAATAAGTGTAGAATCATGAAATCATTACATTTGGAAAAGACCACCAAGATCAAGTCCAAGGCAGCCAGATACCACCATACCCATTAAACCATATCATGTGCCACATTTGCTTTTTTTTGAACACTTCCCAAGATGGTGACTCCACCACTTCCTTGGGCAGCCTGTTCCATTGCTTAACCACTCTCAGTGAAGAAATTTTTCCTAGTTTCCAACCTGAACCTTTCTTGGCACAACTTGAGATCGTTTTTCTTTGTTGTATCTCGTTACCTGGAAGAGAGAAAGCCCTGCCTGTCTGCAGCCTCTTTTCAGGTAGTTGTAGAGAGCAATAAGGTCCTCCCTGAACTTCTTTTTTCCAAGCTGAACACCCCCAGCTACCTAAGCTGTTCCTCATCAGACTTGTGCTCCACACCCTTCCCCAGCTCCTTGCCTTTCTCTGGACACACTCCAGTGCCTCAATGTCCTTCAAGAAGATTGAAGGCTTGCTTTTGTTTGTCCTTAGGGCTGCCAATAAACTACTTTTGGTAGCAAAGTAAGACTAAGAGTTAAGAAAAATTAAATCAGAATTAAATTATTAATTTATTTGCCCTAATAGTCTATGTTTGCCTCATGCTACAGAAATATGGAATCCTGTGATTCATATCTTAATCAACTAAAGAGACACAATTAATATATTAAAATATCATATACCTAATAAGTAGCTAGTAAGCATCCATGACTTAATGATACAATATTTGGTCAAATGATAAATTATATTCAAGATAAATCTCTAGAACTTTATAAACTGTACAGATGAGTATTGAGCTATACACAATCAAATCAGCACGGCATGTTTTCCCTTCTGAATGACTAGAAATTTTGGGTGGCATTCTTGATAGTAAATTTACAAAATAAATTTCTATTTTGATCTTTTATGTTCTGTGGATTGTAGAAGATAATAGTGTGTCCTTAACATCTGCTAAACTAACCTTAGTTTATGGTTCTTGGTGAAAAAAGATAGGTAATGATTGATTTCTAGTCTATCAAAAGAAGATTTCCACTGCTTTCTCTTTACATAGGAGGAGTAGGGCCTTTGGACCATTTTGAAACTGAATTACATCCTAAGAAACAGTATGGGAAAAGCAGAGAAGTGGTGAAGTAATAATAAATTATCTGTGAAGACATTGATTATGTGAACCTGAAATGTTAATGTACCATCAGTATGAAGTTTTGAACTGAAATTAAGTTGTGCATAAAAAAAAAAATAAATTCTAGCGTTACAGGAAAATTTGGAAGTGGTGTGCAGCTTAAATTTATTTGATATATTGCTTCTTGGCTGTTGTTATATCTGAATGGAGTTTGCTTTTGCAGCCCTCTGGCTTCTAATGAAACTGCAGGATTGGCTATGAGTGAGAGTCTGCCTCTAGCTCAAGTGATATAAATCCAGAAAAAATGACTGAAATTGTTTGGGTAATATTGAATTTATACTTCAGCAAGTTAATAATCTTGTTAATTGCTGGCTAGATCTCCACCAAATGACAGATAGAAGTGTGGGCATGATTAGCAGATCTGAGCCATAAGTTTTTACCATCATGATATGCTGTGCTCGCAGGAAAGAGCCTAAAATAGTAGCCTGAGCAAGACAAAGAGTGTGGTGTTCTATAGCAAGAGGATTATGAGTTATTTAGCACAGTGATTCCCAAACTCTGATCTGGCTGATCAGATGCAGTTGGCACTTTCACCGTTTTCCACTTCCTAAGAGGGATGAATAGTAACTAAGAATACTTTTCCAATAACACTTCTGTGTAAGCATTTGCTGCAGTGCCCTTGGAGATCTTGTGCCACCATGAATGTGTGGTGCTGGCAAGGAGTGGGATTGTGGTCTGCACTGCTGCAAACAGGAGAGGAGGAGGTAATGAAAGTTTGATGTTCCAAGAACTGGGTTCTTAAAAACAGGGACTTGTCCTCATTGTTGTATATCACAGAATTATAGAATGGCCTGGATTGGAAGGCAGCTTAAATATCATTTAGTTCCAACCCCTCTACCATGGACACAGACACCTTCCACCGGGTTGCTTGCAGCTCCATCCAGCCTGGCCTTAAACATTTCCAGGGACAGAATATATGCAGGGACTCTATATGCATTTGGTAGTTTTTGCTGGCTTGTGACTCATTTATTTTAAGTAGAATAGCTGTTTTTAGCAATTGCTGATGATGGGAAATACCTATATTGCTGAATCAAGTGGATCAGAGATACTGGCAGTCTTTGGTCAGTACAAAAACACCTCAGAATTAATCTCTGTCATACTCTGAAGTCTTTTGACCAGCAAATTCTTATCTGTGCTTCAGCCCTGTTATGACAGCAGATATGTGGCCACATTGAGGTACGCAGTGATAGCTGTGTTTAAAAAGCATTTCTGTCTTGCATATTTATATATACATATATACATAGGGAGAAAAGCAGTAGGAAGGCAGCTGTGCTGGCATCTTGCATGCATACTGGCATACTGGGCTGGCATACTTTAAGCTTATGCATATACACATTCAATTCACATTACACACATTTAATTCACATTCATTTCTATTTCAACAACTTTTTCTGCTTCCTAGGTGTATAAACTAAAATATCTGAGAGCCACTGAAAGATGAATTATCTTTAATATAAGTTCCTTTGAAGTTTAGTAATTTATGTTTCTATATTACAGACCAGAGAACTCTGTAGTCATGTTTATGGCCCATAACTTTAATGCCTATTTATATGACACAATGTCTTCCAGTATCACACTGTAGATACAATAAAAAACCCAAGTTTTGAGCATGCCATGACAGTAGAATTATGGTGGTTTCACAGCTATTTCATACCAAGAGTAGGTTTTTTTTAATGTATAGAGAGAGGAAGGTTCCTGTTCACGGAGCTGGCCTTGGCACTGCTTATTCACATGGAGCTCCTCACCTGGTGTTTGTCAGCAGGGAGGGATCCCAGGTCAGACTGTGCACAGAGGGACTGGTTCTTTGCACAGGATGGGACAGGAACTGTCAGCTCACTGCACTGCAGCCCTGCTGCCCCTCCTGTCCAGCAACTGCTGCTGCCCAGAAACCTTATTCCTTCCTTGTCTTGGAAAAGGCAACCTAAGGAAGGAAGCGTGTGTGCATGTGTAAAAGTTATTATGAGCCATTTAAATGTTGAGGTTTTTGTCTTAGCCTGGTAAGATCTAAATTTTACTGTATGGCTTTAATGCTAAGTGTCTATTTTAAGGAAACAAATGGTCATTTCATGTTATGAACCCACTGGAATGCTTGAAATCTAGATGTGTGAAAAGTAAGCAGCCCTAGGGATGCTGCACTACTCCATTTACTTCTTTCCTTTAAACCGCATTCAGTTAATTATTCATGGAGGTCCCATAATCATGCCCATAATTATGCAAATACATCCTTAGAGTGAAATCCTGGCATTTGGCATTGACTTTATCAGTCCTGCTTAATTTTAAGCATGTGTTTAAAGGTCTTGTTCCATTCAAAATCAAAACTAAGAAAAATAAAATTTTGCTATATATGAAGTATTTCTAAGTTGCTCTGTTGTTTTCTTTTCTGGCCATTCAATATGTTAACATTTTTAAGTGTTTATATTATCATGCCTTAGCAGCCATGTATTTATTTGTAAAGATCACTTAAACACTATTAAGCTCGTTTTGGTACCACTTAATGTATCTCCGTATCCCATTGAGTTTGATGTAGTAGTGAGTAATTTTTGCTGACATTACAAGGAATAGGACTTTGTCTTTACATTTCTTATGGCTATATGAAAAATAGATTCTCTGCATTTTCTGTTTCTTTTAAGGTGTTCCACTAAGTCTGTTGGTCTATTGGAATATTATTTAAAAATGTCCATGTGGAAAGCTTTTTCATCCATTCTAATACTTTATTCAACTAATTCCTTGGTTAAAAGAACCAGAATTTTTCATCCATACCTACAAATAAGAGTAATATAATTCTGTTTTTAAAGATTTTTGAAAACTGATGCAATCTTCTGGGTCTTTATCCAGAAAACAAGATGTTAAAAAAAACCCCACAAAAATAATTCATCCATTAGAGAATACAGTGTCTTTACTGCATTCCAGGAAACTTTGGATGTAGGTTTTGAAATTGTTTATGGGTTGTTTTCTGCATTTTATCCTGTGACAGAGGTATGTTCTCCAACTGATACCACCATTTCTGTTTAGATGCAAGTGGCTTCTAGTGGGGGGAAAAGTACTCAGGAATGTGAACCCGGGGAATAGGTAACAGTTGCATCTTCTGGTGTCTGTTTGAAGGCAGGTCACAGTTCCCTGGGATGAGCAGTGCTATGATGTTTCAGAGTAGCTTGTTTAAATGTTTACCATACTGTTAAAGGGAAAGTAAAAACATAATTTGAAAAAACCACAGTGTTGAGATAATCGGGTTATTTTCCTCAGGGAGAACACTTAAGAATCTTTTAACGCAACTCAATTTGAAAGATATTCTTGCATCTGCTAACAGAATGACAATGAAGTAACCCCACAGCACTGAATAATTGTCATGTCTGAAGGTGTAAGTGGTCTGGATTTGTTTTATAGTTGAGTCAAAAAGTTTATTCACTACACAGGTTAGCTGCAGGAAGAAAGTTGATTAATAGTTTCATTTAGCAATTCTAATTCATAATAGAGACTTCTGATTTAATTTTGATACCCACAAAACTTGCAATTTAATTTACTAATTTACTACAGTTATTGAATTTCAGGTGTGGCCAGGTGACTACTTAGTTTCCAAATTATTCAACATTGGGTTAAACGTTGTAGCAGATAATTAAAATGCTCAGGGACTGCCCTTGTAGTGTCACTTTTTTCAGAACAGACCTATGGTTTCAAGCGTATTACTGCTGAGTTGCTGTCAGAGACGCCACTGACTTCTGTGCTATGGATTTGGGGGATTTTTCAGTTAGTCACAAAGAGGGCAATATCAGTGTTCCTGAACACACTTCAGTATGAAACTACTTGATCATATTTGGAGCTGCTTATGTATAGAGTACAGGTAAAATTCAGTTGATGCCTTTATATAAATTATACTGTAAAGCCTCAGGCAGTTTCAAAATGTTAGTATTGAGCTGTTGCTTCAATGTCTGCTAATGTAAATGAGTGAGGAAACCAAACTTTTTACAGCTGTGACTCTAGAACTGCTTGTGGTGAACTGATTTACTTTCCATGTAGGACCTCTCACATGTGCAAAATGAAGACCAAAAATCCCTTATTCATCCCCTGCCATGGGCAGAGACACCTTCCATGAGATAAGGCTGCTCAAAGCCCAATCCAGCCTGTCCTTGAGGGACGGGGCATCTGCAACCTCTTGGGG
>VZTT01068962.1:13999-33652 GCA_013400855.1 Buphagus erythrorhynchus
CCGTGTCCCGCCGGCCCCGGCGCTTGGCGGCTGCTCTCGGCCGGGGGCCGCCGCCGCCGCCGCACCTGTCGCGGCCCCGGGCTCGGCACCGGCTCCGTGGAAACCCCCCGCTCCTCCTCCTCCTCCCGCTGCCGGGGGGGCCTCGTCTGCAGCGCTCCCGCATCCACCGATGTGACCGATCCTTGGAGTATACAAAACTCCGCAGTTTTTACCCATTCTGCGCCCCCGTATTCCGTGTGTGTTCCAGCCGTGTGTATGCATGTGTGTGTGTATGTCTGACACAGGATCATTCAGGCTGGAAAAGACCTCAGAGATCATCGAGTCCAACCTTTGACCGGTTCACAAGGTGATGACTTTGTCAAGTAAACCATAGCACTGAATGTCATGTCCAGCTGTTTCTTGAACACCTCCAGGGGTGGTGATTCCAACACTCGCCTTGGCAGCCCTTTCCAATGCTTGACAGCTCTTCATGTGATGAAATTCTTCCTGATGTCCAGGGTATGACCTCTTGTCCCTTCACTAGTTGCCTTGGAGAAGAGGCTGACTCCCACCTGGCTACAGCTTCCTTTGAGGTTATATTTTGGCTGGAGTGGGCTAATAGATCAAGCATGGAGGTGGATTTCATCACCTTCCCCAGGTAACACTAGACACACATACAAATCCAATTTCTCATTCTGTTCAGAATGAGTGTCTGCCTCAATCATTTACTTATTAAAAGGTCATCATAAGCACTAATTGATTACACCTCTTTTCTTCATAAAATTTGACATCCTGTCTGAGCTCAGAGACTCATGAAAGGTCATGGCACAGGTTTACTCAAATGAATCATCTCTACCTGATTAAGCAGCCTCGACTGACTCTTTTTCTGTGGTCCTGGAAGCTTATTTGTGGTGATCTAAATACGAATCCTTCTTCCCAAATCAGGGCTGGATTAGCAGTCATATCTCTCTAATCATGGGTGCACACACTAAGGCTAGGCAGCTGCTTAGACATGTTTGGCTGGGACTCGTGCCCTCTCAAAATACAGCTGGTATCAACAGTCAGGGCTACATCTCTGCAGTACAGTCCTCTGCTAGGATGGCAAAGTGCTGGTTTATGTTGGTTACACTTTCTGTTTAGGCAGAAGTTGTAGGAAAAAATGGACAAATACATCTGTCAGCCAGTTGCAGCAGTATCCTACCATGGCCTATTAATGAGCAACACTTCTTTCACGTGATTTTCCTTTATATTACTTGGGAGAAAGAGGAGGAATGTCTTTTGATTTCCCATTGGATGATGTTTCAGAGATTTTTGTGATTTCTGTAGCAAACTATTGCTGCAATAAAATTAGCTTGAGATTGAGGTGTTTGATAGCAAAGGCTGAAGAAATGCAAGGCTGGATGGGCAGGTATATGCCATGCTATTGATCCAAAGGAATTCCTTTGGGGCGAGAGCAGTATGTAACCTTTCATCATCAGACGCTGGGAAAAGATGTGTTCAAAGTTGTGCAGTTTTCCTAAAGTTTGTGAAGATAACCATACCCTACTCTCACAGTAGGATATTCTATCTGCTTAATCTTTCAAACAGTAAATGATCTAGAAAGTTCTGGAGTTGAATTTCAATCCTTAGATGTGCTGCTTTTTTGAAATCTCCAGGTAAGCCTGCTCTGTCCTCCATGCGGGTTTCTTCCTTTATGTCACCTTGAATATTTCTAGAATGAAATTCCTGACCAGACAAAGTCAACGACAAAACTCCCATTGACTTTAATGGAGGCAGGATTTCACCCTTGTTATGTTCTGGTAGCTGAGCAGTGGAGATAATTGATTCTTTGTCAGACTCATTCATTTGCTTACCAGTGTTTTCCTGTCCTTAGCATCTCAGTTTCTTTGTTTTTTCTTTGTTTTTTCTTTCTTTTTTTTTTTTTTTTTTTTTTTTTTTTTAATATTACTGGAGGTAAACCAAAACAAAATCAACCTCCTTCAAGAAAAAGAACCCTGAGACAAAACTAAAACTGGTATTCTCAAAGTCAGAATCTATGGCTTATTGATAAACCAAGAATGAGAGATCTGTAGGCACAGCTCTCAGGAAGAAAATGATGCTGTGTCTGCAGAGAAAACCAGAATGATTTTCTGTGACTTTACAGCAATAGCTAATTCAGGGGTTAAGGACAAAGGGGTGGCTGAACGATTCTTGTTCTGTTTCCAAGGCAGTTGGAAATAGTAATGCAAGAAATGTTTTTTTTTTTCCTTTTGGTTAGATAAGGAGTCTTGTAAAAAGGCCAAAATGCTGCTGACTTTAATTACTAGGTTATTGATTGGGATAATATTTATGCAAGTGCTAGGGGGAGCATATTCCTCAAGGAAGGTGTGCAGCATTGCTGTTATTTTACAATTTGCTGAATCGCTAATAGCGAGCAAGAATGGGGCTGCATGAATGCAAAGCAGAAGAGTGGGCAATATTTTATGTGCAGTGATAAGGTTTTGCCTGAAATTTGCCTTCATGCTACATGGAGAAAGTTATCTGATATCCATTGTAAGGAAACATTCAACAGTATTCAAAAGATGGAAATATGAAGTATCTCACTGATTAGTTGCAGTCTAGTGGCTGGTATTTCTTTAATTTGCCTTTATTTTTTGAAGAACAGCCTTAATAGGAAATAAAAAAAAAAAAAAAAGAAGAATTCAGAAGAAGGCAATTTGGAAAAGCTATACCTATGAAAAGAGCAAGTTATTTAGAGGATAACAAAAGAAACAAATCTAAATTAGCAGTGCTGAATGTCTCTGGTCACAGCCAAGAAGCCTTCCAAACGTATTTTCATTAAATAGGAAGTACAACACAAAATTGTTCACTTGTTAAAAAAAAAAGACATTTAGAGACAAAAATGCCTTTAAAAAGAAATACTTGAATGTTTGTGGTCTCATTCTGTGCCTGCATGTCACACTGACTTCAGTGAGACACTTGTTTATTCAAGAGCAGAAATATGGCAGTATTCTATGGGCAAAATTTTTGTTTTTTTTCCCCAACTGTTCATATTTTTCTGCCTCACTCGACAATGCTTCTTGCCACACACTGTGTTTTTTGAAGAATTATGCTGTGTTTGCCTTCTCCATCAAAGCCATTACACATACACATGTATTTTTATTTCTGCTTACAATATTGCTCACACATATGAGAAGATATGTCTGTGTTGTAGGCACAGATCTTGCACAAATTTCCAAACCACGGTTATTAACTGTTTTATTAACCAGGATACTTCTGCAGTGCTTCCCTGATGAAGCAGGCGCATGCTGTACTTCAATCACATTTGACAGAAGGGAGAGTCCAGCTCTAACAAAGAGAAATAAATACAGGATGTTGATGGCTGGAAATGTCCACAGAGCTGAAAATAATATATTTGACAAAATGTTATCAATTATGTGTCTGTCTTGGACTTTGACTGGCTGTGACAACTACTGCTGTCCTTCACAAACCTGGGTGATGGAGTTGTCATTTTTATTGCTATTTTTAATAAATGTGACTGCCATAAAATACCTGTTGATTGAAGAATCTTTCAAATAGCATTTTACTCCATACAGGTTCTTTAAGGGAGTGATTTTAAAGACAAAGATTGAGGAGTAGTCAAAATATGGGAGATGCAAGAGAATTTTTGGAGAAGGAGGACTTGCACAGAGCATGTTAAATGAGGAAAGGTTAATCAAGAGGTGGACTTAAGGCTTCATGTGTTAAAATCTTTTCAGGTGGGATGGTGAACCTTCCAGATTGTAATAAATATCCTGCACACATTTTGAACTCTCAGTCTGCTACTGTAGTGCAAGTTCCCAGGCAGGAGAGGAGCAGGAGCAGCTCTGCCCTGCACTGCTGGTAGTTGATTAATGTGGGATCTAACAAGTCCCTTCTTGATATTCCAGCCAGCCCGATTTAGCATGACACTTATCTCTTCACTTGCAATCTCTTCACTTACAATCTCTGTTCTTCATCTGAATTGATCTGTGCCACGATTCTCCGGTGTGTTAATGAGTTTTCTGTGTGGTGGAGTGCTAGAGGCCTTGTTAAATGCCATCAACATCCTGCCTACTGCATTTTATTTATACACACACTCTGTTACTCTTGACAAAAAAAAAGCTGAGTTGTTTATCTTTAAGTTTTTGACAAAAAATTTGTCTTACAGTAATTTTCTCTGCTCTGGCTGCCCACAGAGGCAAATCCAAATATATTATTCACCTGCTATTTCAAAACCATTTAAACTTGCCAAGTCTAAGTGGTGTTTTACACCATTGTGCTGATACTCTCGAAGCTGTTATTAACTGCCTCAGAAGTAATTCTTGATTGTGGTTGCATTCAGCAGAAAGATGACAAGGCATGTTCTTTTCTCTGTCAGGCTGAAGCGATATAAGGACAATACGCCTGCCCTTGGAAACAAAATGTTTTGGAAGCAGTGTTTCTGCAGAGTCTGTTTTGTTCATTAAAGCTGCCAGAGCCCTCCCTTGCCTGCTGCCTTATTTCCCTCCTTTTTAAATCCGTCCTGACAGAGCTTTAGTGTTTGGGAAGATGTTGTCTAGAACATTCTGCTGTTATGCATGGTTTGGGAGCTGAGATACTTTGCTAATCCATTTGAAAATCCCTGTGTTGGTGAGAAACCAGACCTTAGATGAAGCTGTGGTAGCTTGGGTCTCTGTGTAGCTGGCTGGCTGGCTAGGAGGGACTCTCCTATTCTCCTGTACTTTGCCTCAAACATGAATCCATGCCTCAAACATGCACTGCAGAAGTGTGTTCAGCTTGGTTTTACATGGAAAAGGGACTGGGAGCACCACTCAGCAAGGTGTCCTGCTCTTCAAACTCTTCTTGTGACAAAGCATCAAAATCTTGTGCTCTCTGTCCACTTCCAGATGCTGTCACACGATGTGTAATGCTTTACTACCTCACATCCCATGTTTTTGCCTTTTCAGAGGCTAAGGGTTAGTAGGTCTGTTTTGCAATGTCTCATGATCCAGGCTTACCAGCTTGGATCACTGATGGAAATCCAGCTTTCCTGGAGTTTTCTAGGTCACTGAGAAGTAGAATGTATCGTATTAAACAGGCATTGAATTTTCACACAGACTCGTGTTTGCTTGGGTTTTTTTCTTCTCCTTTTTTAATAAAGGTGGAATGCTGCTGTAGAAACGCAACTGAATTTTAGTTATAAAAAGTACTTAGCTACTATAATAATGAACAGAAACATGAGACATAGAATTATCCAGTTGTGTGGAACAACTATTGCAGACACTTCAAAATGCTTATTGCAATTTGATTTGTTCCATCTTCCCCTCCCAATCATAGTTACATCTGCCAAAAAAAAGCTTTTTTCACCCCATACTTCTACTTTTACAATATCCTTTTATGAAGAGCATTATACTGCACAAGATTTTGTAGGTACTTTAAAGAATGTATTTCCAACAATATCTTCAAAGTGCTTAGAGCTGACTAATTCAAAGATATCCCAAAGCCCATGAAAGAAATATAATTGATTGTATAATTCCCACAGCTTCTGCAATATCACTGCAACTGAAGTTGTTTGTATGGTTTCTGTCCCTGTTCTCAGCTTCTAGAGTCTCCTCCTATGAAGATACTCAAAATCTGACATTCTTTAGATACTTCACTTTGTTCTCCTTAGTGCTTCAATTCCACACAAGCATTTCTGCTAGCAAAGACGTCTCTGGTCATGATTCCATAGTTCAAATTAGATTCAATTCAAGGACAGATTCAATTTCAGTCACTCGGGTTCAGGTCAGAACTGACTCCACTGCCACCAGTTGAGTTAATCTGTCCCTGCACCAGAGTAGCTGGTGCCATCATCAGAACAATAATGAGCTTTAAGTGGCTGTTGAAAATACTCTATTGATGTTAAAGGCTGCATGAAGGTAAATTCCTTTGTGTTCTCAAGTTTTGCCAGACAAGTTGAAGTGGAATATATGTATGTGTATAAAAACATAAAGCTGTTTCAGTTTCAAATGTGTGTTGTAAAGAAGACAGCCAGCTTTTCAGGGCCATGTGATCCTACAGTTTATAATAAAATTGTCTCATCCCTGACCTTTAACTCACATTTGAGGCAGGGGGAGTAGATACTTTTATCTTCGGACAGAGATGTGGAAAGTTTTCTGAAAAGTTCCTTTAATCAATCACTAATTAAGCACGAAAGTTTTAATGTGATAATTTCACAAGTTGGAAAAAATAAAACCAAAGCAATTATCTACTTAAAATAGAATTTAGTCTAAAATACTGTAATTGAAAAGAGTGTTTTGGAAGCCTAAATGCACAGCTGTTGGTGAAGATGTATTCAGTGGTTCTTTGGAGCTGAACTAATACAGTTTAATAAATAATAGGTGAATTACAGCAAACAAAGAGTTTATAGTCTGAAAGCTTAAAAGAATATTCTGTTAAGCCAAACAAACATGGAATGATGCCAGTATTATTCTTTTGGAATGAATTTCTAGCTCTGTCAGGGTAGATAGTATCATGTAAAATAAGTCTAACTAAGCTAGTTAGATTAGGGATCTGTGCAGACCAAAACAATCTCGTGTGTACTGCAAGTATACAATTTTTTTTTTTTTGTGGTTTTATACCTATAGAATCTTTATCTTGATCCTATTATCTGGTAAGTCTTTTACACATATTAGAGACTGCACATCGAAGGTCAAGCTCAGACATAGAAAACCCTCTATGAAGATAATTTGACCTTTCTTGGGGTTCCTATCACTTGGGAAAGATAAATAATTCTCATTAAGATTCCTGCTGACAGTTGGCAGACCAGGTGGTCCTGCAGAACACAAATGCAGGATCCCTCATCCTGAGTCTTTAAAGATTGTGCAGGTATGAAGTGGTTTATTGGTGCTCTGAATTAAACCAAACTCTTTTAGTTTCAACAAGAGCTGCTTGCCTTGTGTTTTCTGCACATGCCCTGCTGTCTCCCTGAAATTTGCCCAATTTGCTCTCAACCTTGCAGCACATTTAGGAGTCTTGTAGAACTCTTCTTTGTGTTTCTCTTCAGTTTAAAACAACCAGTTTCCAAGCTGCCTTGTGGGGTCTCCTTAGCACTGTCCAAACCAGTGAGCTTCCCTCACAGTGATGCTGCTGGATCTTTCCTGAGATATGCATCCTTTCCTTGCTAGAAATACTGACTCATGTCACATGTTGTCCTTTCTCACTTCTGACTGTCACTAACTGCTCTCTGCCCAGGATTCCTGCTTCTCTCTGGGCCAGCACACATGGCCAAGGTGTTTGTCCCACAACTACGGCTTGTGTGTGATCTCAGCTTTCATGGGAACACTGAAAATGCAGATAACATAGGAGAGAAGGAAACTTGAGTTCCTGAATTGAGCATGCCAGATGGAGAGCTGCTTGGACTCACAAATATACAGCGCCACACCTCTGTTAAGTAGCCCTTAAAGTAAGCCCTGCATCTTTGTTAAAAAGCTCTCTAGTTAAGTGATTAAACTTATGGCTTTACTAAAGCCCTTCCTGAATGGAGATCTTAAGAAAATTTTAGTCCTTTTGAAATGAATGACATTTAATTTCATTTATTGCTTTTGTAAATTCTATCTAAACATCCACTGCAATCATTGATGTCACTTACAGGGAGAGAGCCAATTGTGTTTGTATAGGTAGAGTACATAAAATTTCTTAGTGTGTCTATTGTCAGTTCTTATTTTTCCAGCTGTACTTGCTGGTTCTTTTGGACACTTTGCAGTAACCCACAGCCAAATCTTATAAAATAACGTTTCCTTTTATATCAAGTGTACTACCAGAACCTTGTAAAAAGGAATTCTGTTCTTGTGTCTGGCATGAAGAAAGTGTGGTTAAAGAAACTGCAGTTTGACATATCCATCAACTATATTGAAAATTATTTCATACAGGAAATAATGGCTTTCTGCTGAGATCATTAAAATGAAATTCTTGACTTGTCTTGGGATCTTTGAAGGTGTGGAGAGGCAGACTTGCACAGTTCTTGTGCCTGTTAGGCACATATCTGCATGCTGACCTGCCTTCCAGGCAGACCTGAATAAGTTGCTTGCCTGAAAGGTGCTGTACAAAGGCTCAGAACTCACTTTCCAGGCAGACAAGAACAGGTACTTGTCTGGGAGACAGCCCTTTGTTGATAACCTGCCTCCAAGGCAGATCTGTCTAGTTATCTCTGCTGTCTTTGAAGCAGCTCCACACAGAGTTGTGTGTCCTTAGCAGGCTCGCTGCTGCCTGCCTGGGAGGTACTCGGGCTAATCATCTTCCTTCTAGAAAATCCTGAGCAATTAGCTACCCCAAACAGCAGCTCTCCAAAAGGGACATTTACAATATGAACTTGCAAATGTGTTTAGTTCTGACTGATCATTGTGTCTGGTGTTCTTTATTAACCTCCCATGTATAAGGACTGTAACAAACATCCCTCTCCCACGTTTAGAAAAATAAAATAAAGAACTTGTCAAAAATTTCTACTAATATAGCACAGAGCTCGCACATGCTGGTTTCTGTGGCAGTAATCAGGCTGCCAAACTTGCTGAAGGGAAGGAAGGGAGTAGAGACTTTTAAAAAAAATATTCAAAATTATTATGCTGTGTTGAAGGACTAAAGGGAAGGTGGACACTGCATTTCAATGTTCAGTCTTAAAAATGGCATCTAATTATTATGTCAGGGATCCAGTTCTCACTTATACAACATCATAAGCGCTACATGCTCATTTCTAATCAAAGAAATGCTTTATTTTGCTTGAAAAAAAAGAGAGTAATTACTGGTTAACCGTAAAATAGAATTTTGTTTCTTTTCCTCTCTTAGAGAAATTGAGATTGCAAGTCAGATATTAGACTTGAGAAAAAGGGTTCATATACCTCAAGGCCATAAACTAGAAGCAGTTAAGTCACCTGATAAAGGATAGATCAGATATTAAGCATTTTTATGTTTGGTGCAATATTGTTGTGTAAGTATATCAGTGTAATTCTGCAGTAGGTTGGTTGCAGTTGGTTATAATCACTCTGGCAGGCATGGAATGAGCCCAGAATTAGGCTCTTATTTTAGTTCTGCTTGTGTTTTGTGGAGGAAGCAGGAATTTTACTTTAGATATGTTAGTCCTGGATACAGTGTGACACATCCCATGTGTTTGGAAAAGATTATGTTAACTCAGGAAGTGCAGCAGTTCACTGTAGGTATTGCAGTACCTGTTGGTCCTACTCTGTTTATTCCTGTAGTCTGATCTAGTTCACTTCTGCACTAATACCTGCTGTCAGGGATAATTTCTCCCTCTTTCAGTCCCCCCAAAGCTCTCAGCTGGGGCTGTCTGCACCAGGAGCACTTAGGGCTGGTTCCCTTGTCCCAGCACAGGTATGTGGCTGCCCTCAGGCAGAATGCAGGGGCACTTTGGCTAGGGAGACACATGCCCAGTGCAAGCTGTTCCCAGCTTGTGACTGGCCCAGTGTGATTTGTGTCATATCCCTGGATGCATGGGTTGTGGGATTTCTGCTGCACAATCCTGCACGTAGGCTGGGGAATAAGGGGGATATTTCCCCTCTCATTATAGGCACTCTGGTGCCTCTGTATCATAGAAGAAACATGATTAAAAAAGACAATCTTGTACTTGGAAAGGAAAGCACTGAATTTTATATTAGTGCTTTAATTCTGATCTAAGCTAGTTTCATAGTATAGAAAGGCTTTCTTCTCCCTCTCCTGCCTAAATTAATTTCACTCATTGGGCATGAGGAATAGAAATTAGGAGCCTGAAGTCATGCTGTGATATCCAGAAATACAGGTATGATCCCTTTTGTTTTTTTCCTCATCTTTCCTTTCTTCAACCTCTTTCACCCCATCTTTATTCCAGCATATTTTGACTAATGATTGTGGCTGAAGAAATTGAAATATGCTCATGGGTATTTCTCAAGTAGACTAAGTTTGTCAGCTAAATTATTCATTGTGAAACAGCTCCTCAGAGGCAAGGACTATACTTAGTGTGATGGTGACCAGACTGGACCTTTGGGTACTGCCACAGCAGTGGGATGGAGCGTTGACAACATTCACAGTTTCAAAGGAGCACAAATGAGAACGCAGATCCCTCCATCACACATGGGTGAGGTGGGGCTGAAAAGCAGAACCTGCTCATGAGATGAGAGCTGGGTGCTGAGGGGGGAGCAAATGCCCAGTTACAAATAAAAAGCTGCAAGTGCCAAAATATAATGAAACTGGGTGATATTTGGGTGTAGGATATTTATTAAAATTCTGTCTTTGTGAGACACTCTGTCCAATCACTTCCCCAGCCTGTAATTAATCAGGGTTACTTTGTTGTTCATAAACCAGACCGAGATTGTTGCAAGTCACCACATGTCCTGGTGCTATGTGCCACTAACTAGGGTAGCTTTTGATCAGCAGGACTGAAGCCATACTTATTTGAATTAATATTTTGCTTTCTGCAAGACCTGGAAATGTTTATAATAAAATGATGAGCTGTTACATGTGTATCAGTTGATAATAGGTGGCAAGTTACTGGTCCAAATAGGTTTAAATAATTTTTGAGGAGTAATTGAATAGTACATTTGAAACATCAAAGTTTATTGAAGAAAATGAACGAACCTCAGGTTTTCATCAAAGACTTTGAAGGGATTATTAGGAAGCAATTACTTAGGAAGAAATTCTTCCCTGCGAGGGTGAGGAGGCCCTGGCACAGGTTGCCCAGAGAAGCTGTGGCTGCCCCATCCCTGGAATTGTTCAAGTTGGATGGGGCTTGGAGCAACCTGGGATAGTGGAAGGTATCCCTGCCTGTGGCAGGGAATGGAACAGGATGAGCTTTAAGGTCTTCTCCAACCCAAACCATTCTATAATTCTATGACTTTCTTTTTATTGGTGCAATGTACTTTTCTAACTCAGCATTTTGGAGTTTGCCAACTGTGCTGCACAAAACCCTCTGATGCTTATCTATGTGTATTTTGAGAAACATCAAGCATGAAAGAGAAGACTTTTAAAGATATGGATAGAAGAGAAGAGATACTGAAATCCAGTGACTGTGTTAGAGAGCTGAATCTGCAGTAGATGTGGGTAACCAAACCTCTGAACCCTACAAGCTTTAGTGAATTCAATAAAGGGTAACACAGATCTGAGCTCTCCATAGTTATTAGTTTGAGTTTTGTGATGCTGAAGTCCCTGCCAGGCTTTTGCTGATACTGCCCATGTTCTTCATCTCTGTCCTGCATAACAAAATATTTCCTCACACAGTATGCCGTGGTCTCCTATATACAGTAAGAATGATGAGTGCAATTACCAGCTGGGAGTGAAGTGGAAAACCTCAGCTTGCCCTCAGTTCATAGCCCTTCACTGGATCAAATCAGACACTCAGGGCATTTTGGAAACTCAGGCCAGCTTCTTAGGCACAGCATTTTTTACACCTTGGTCAAGGTTACTTTGTGGGGTGTGAATACCCATTCTGATGCAGTGGGTGGAGAATAAATTGCCTGGAATTGCTATTTTAGACATGAATGGAGGATATTTACTTCCACACTTTACTTGGGCTAGACTTTTTCTCAGGTATTATGTTTTCAGGGTGAGCTATGACCTGTTTTTCATTTTCTCCTGGCTGTTTCTCTCAAAAAATGGGTCTATCTCTGTGCTCCTTTCCAAATGAAATCCCACTGCTCATCCTGTTTTTAAATCAAATCAGCATTCCACCCCATCTCCTTTTTGCCACCTGAGATGTAATAATTTAAATGCTTTGGGAAGGAAAAACAGCCACTAAATGTAGTGATGGAGAGAAATGTGTTAGAGTAAGCATTAGTCCTACAAAATGCAGAAGTCCTGGATTCTGGATTCTTGTGATTTTGTGCTTGTTTTGGAGTTGGGTTATGACTGAGCTCTGATTCATGCTGCAGTTTTTTCTTGACGAGGGTATGAAGTTTATTATTGCTGTCTAAGTGTTTGTCCTGATAAACTGTGTTGAGATACAGGGCCTTTGATTCTCTGCTGGGTTGGATTAAACCAGCTCAAAGATTTAAAAACCACTGAGTGGACTGCCAGACAGGCACAGAAGCAAGCTGCTTGCCGATCTTTTTTTTCCTGAAATACCATGCAAAAAGCCTAACTCATCTCACCCCTCCCTGAACTGTACACTTTCCATAGGTCCTGTTTGTCCCTGACATCTCTTTAAAGCTGGAACTAAGCTTGCTCTGCATTTGCTCCATCGATCTATCAGTCTTCAGCCTGACTTTTATCCACACAGCCTTTGCCTGTCCTGGGGCCTTGAAACTGCTTCCAGCTGGTTTCTAAACCTTCAGCAGGGCTCTGGTTTTGGCCTTGCAGCACCATTTATTTTTCTGCTGCATCTTTTCATTAAGGGTGGATCCATCCTGGTACAATGTGTGGGCCCATTCTTCCTATCCCCATGCCTGTTGGCATTTGCTAGATTTAAGCTCACCAGAAATTCACAACACAATTGCAGGCAAGAAAATCAAGACATATTTTTCTGTAAAATAATTAAAGTCTTCCTCACTTCTAACACAGCATGTAAGGAATATATTTTCCACTTCCATGTGCTGAATTTATCTCTCATCATTACATCATCTCCTCTTGTCCAGGAGTGTACCTTGCCCAAAGGCAAGATGGCAGCTTTTGCTCACTCTGAGTTTACTTGTAGATTGGAGAGCATGAAAAAAAATGTGCTACCGGCATGGCCAGCAGCTAAATGTCAAAATTTGGCTCTAAGACAATACTACTTAAACTATTTCTCTAAGTAAGTGCTCCTTACACAAGGAGGGATTGAAGGATCAGACTCATAGCATTGTAAAATCACTCTCTTAGGAATATTCAGAATTGCCTAGAACATTTTGAATCTAATTCTCCAAACCCTCAGGCAGCTTTGAATATCTCAGCTCTAATACATTGGAATAACAGACAGTGATATAAAAAAATGAGAGGGTGATGATGCTCTGTTCTGCCTCAGGGGTGGCCGGATTGCTGCGGGCTGTGCTGCCCAGGAGCCCAGGTCATCCATCTGCCCCAAACCCGTGCTCTGCTGTTCCAAGGGATTTTTGGGGGGCAGATGTCGCTGCTACATCAGCAGACAGGCCGGCTCTCCCTGCCCAAGCTGCCGCCACTGGTTTCTGCAGCGAGCTGGAAACCTCCCAGTATAGAGGCATCCTCGAGGCAGCGCAGTGCAGAATTTCACCCAGGTCTCTGCGCTAGATGGATTTTAAAAGGTCTTTTATCTTACTAGCTCAGATGTATTTCCTTAGAGAAATTTTTATAGCATCCAAAGCTGCCGAGACTTGCTCTTCCCGCTGTCTGTGCGCGGAGGATGAGGATGGCCGGGATGCTCTTCATCCCCAGCGGCAGCCAGGCTGCTCCCAGCCCGGGTACCACGAGATGGCACTGCGTTCCTGCTCTTCGCAGCAGCTTCAGCTTCACTTTAACCTTGCTCCAAGTTAAGTATTTCATCAGAAGGGTTTCTTCTCAGCAAAGATTTTATTTTCCCCCAAAAAACTGAACGGGGAAGATTGTTTTTATTGTCTTTTTTTAAAAAATATAGAGGCTGTAAAAGAAGCTGGCGGAAACTTCAGGGTTTAAAGGGACAACTTGAGGGAATGTTTTGCTTAGTGTGTCACCCAGTTCGCCACCTCGGGTCACCCTGCAGCTGCAAATCTTGCAGTTGTGCAAGGGGACTGAAAATGTCACGCAAGCATCAGAATCCGGTCACCTGGTTGTATGCCAAATTCACATTTCTTGTAATTGTGATGAGTTGTTTCCTTTCGAAGAAATGTTTTTCACCTAACATCTCTTCCTGTTTCTTTTTTCCTACCTTTTTCTTTTTCTTTCTTTTTCTTTAATTCCAAAATCTCTAAGGGGTACAGTCAGGTCTCTGATTGAGAACAGGAATGGGGATGGGGTGGGTAGTGGGGGCAGGATTAAAGAGTCAGTTTTTCTCTTGTGCTATCAACTGAAGAACACCTTGGAATGTTTGAAATTAGATTATTTTATAAATATTGTATTACAAGACTATAAACACAAAAATAATCACTTTGTAAATACTTGTTTGTAAGAATCGTGTTTAATTCCTTCAGCTGAGTGTCTGAGGACAACACAGGAATAAATTCAGTGCAAGGAGGATAAACTCCCTATGCCATCAGTTTCCTCCAGTAGTTCATAATATATTTAAACTGATAATGATGGAAATTATTTTTGAACAAAATGCTATTTGAGATATTTTCAATTTTAAAAATAACATTTTAATGGGATCTTTACTGTCTTATGTGGTCTTACATTATGCGTGTTGTTTTAACAAGAAAAATGAAAGAGGAGAAAGAACTCCTTGAAAACAATTTCTCTAAGGTCGGCAAGTAGGTAAAATCTTAATTTACATTGCAGACATTGCTTGGGACTCAGAAGGGAATAAATACATAGAGACAGCCTGTTCCAATCCTTTCAGTGCTCCACAGTACTGTCAAGAGCTGCAACTCCTGCCCTTTCAGTCATTGCTGGGGTAGTTCTGTACACAGATGAGTAGGAAATGCTTCTTTATTTTCAAAATGAATTCCAGTCAGAGGTAGGCTAAAAGCACCATTCATTTAGATTAAAGATCTTGAAACTATCATGTTTGCAACCATTTGTCACAGTTTAAGTAGCAGTGCATAAATGTCGTGCTGTTGGTATACAATTTAATCTCTGCTGACAACAGCTCCATTTCTAAAGTTTCCTCAGCATCTTTTTTTAATGGCTTACATTTCTTATAAACAACCTCTGCTGCTTATGCAGAAATAGGACAGCTCTGTAGGCTGCCAGGCCAGAACCTCCCCAACATGGGGAAAAAATGGTAAAGCATCAAGTGCAGTGTGTGTGGTAGCATCAGCAAAGGGTCTTTGCACCTGATTCCATGTGCATCCCATCAATGCATGGGGTTCCATTCTGCAGGGACATTTGATGTTTTTTTGTTGTTTCAGGTCAGAACATATAGGGTAGGTTTTGTTTTGTGACTTTTTCCACTATCCAAACCAGTGGAAAGGTAACTCACAGGACAAGAGTTTGATATTGTCTCCATCATCTTTCCAGTACATAAAGGAAGCCTCCAAGAACCATGGAGTCCTCTTGCAAGTGCATGTAGTTATGGGACAAGGGGAAACGGCTTCAAACTGAAAGAGAGTAGATTTAGAGTAGATATTAGAAGAAAAAGTCCTTACTGTGACAGGGATGAGACACTGGACAGGTTGCCCAGAGAAGCTGTGGATGCTCCATCCCTGAAAGTACTCAAGGCCAAGTTGGGTGGTTCTCTGGGTGATCAGGTTTGGTGGAAGATGGCCCCACCCACAGCAGGGGGGTTGGAACCAGATAATCCTTGGGCTCCCTTCCAAATTAGGCCGTTCTATGATTCTGTGATATTTGGAATCATATATTATTCACATATATAAAAAAAATGAGCAACGATTACAATTTTATCAAACATGAATGCTTAAATTCTAGTGGATGTCACTCTCATTGTACTGTTGGCAGAATGTTTATAGCTGTAGGCCTTTACTTGTATTAAAGCATTGGCCCAGAGAGAATAGGTTGTAAATCCCAGTGTCTCTTTCCAGGGATAATGTCCTTTATAGACCTTCTATAGATCTTCTGATTCTGTCTGTGCTTGAGACTCTGCCCAGCCTGGAGCAGGTAGAGGAAAAGGTCGTGAATTATGTGCTGTAAGAAACTTTGCTGAGCTGTGTCATTGCAACTCACAGGAGTTTTATGGGAATATATCTTCAATAGAGAAAATTAAGGTGTTGGTACATGGAAGACTACACTGATAGAAACATAAATTGCAGAAGTCTCATTGCTTCACACTTGCAAACAGAGATGCAAAAAATTATTTACAGTCTAAGTATGTTTTCAATAACCCAAATTGATAACAGGGTACAACTGAGTTGAGGACATCCTGAAGAACTTGGAGGTCTGTTTTAGTGGGATACTTTTGATGCAGCTGAAGGTGGCTCCTAAAGATCAGGGCTAATGTTCTTCTTACAAAGTCACTGATGAGAGTGGTTCATATCAGTACTTCAGAAAAACTCTCCAGTCAGTGCTGCTAGGCTTTTGTAGTTATCATCTGCAGCTTTTGAAATGTGTGCAATTGTTCCGGGTAGGAAAAGAGGAGAAAGTCTTTTAAAGTATAACCTTTATTACCCCAGAACCATTATAATCATTTATAACCAGAGTAACTACAGAATATATCGATATAATATATTATATCCACAGAAGAAAATTTCAAGCATATGGAAACAGAAACAGCCCTAGCTGACACATTTAAGCTGTGCCAACGCTAAAAAACATTAGAGCCTCTTTAGTCTGCAGGAGAAGGTCAGTTTAGCTGGAAGTTGCTGTGAATAAGTAGCAGCATCAAATTCAGGTAAAGGAGCAGGACTGGCAGAAAGAACAGGTTGAGACAGGAGCTGGTGGTAGGAATTAGGAACCAGGAGCCAAGCAGCAAGAAAGATCAAAGAGATCAGGGGTTATTATATACAAATACCTCATACAAAATGCTATGAATTTTAATTTGCAGGGGCAAATATTGCATGAAAATCTGGAGGATGGCAAGGCAGCACTGCACCTGGGTTCATCTTGCAGTCTGCTAAAACACACCTGATGGAAGATGGCTGTCCATCCTGTGGGATTGTAAGGAGCCCATGGTTCACAGTGCTGCTTTACACCCTCTCTGGCCCATCTGGCAGCTCAGTTACTTTGCAGCACTGGTTTTCATTGCAGCACTAATTCTCACAGTGTTGCAATGCTTTTACTGCACCTTTTCTGACACATGACTACAAATGCTGGACCATCTCAATGCCTGTTGCATAAATAGTGTTTTTCTGTTTTCCTGTCTTCATTTTCATCATGGATCTTCTTTCCCTGGCACCACAGTAAATCCTCTCTGGACTTTGCCTTTGTGCAGCTGGCAGCCACACTTGCCCATTTCCCCACCCCAGCCCACTCAGCCCCACCAGTGCTGGGATAAGTCCTCTTCCACCTCTTCTTTTTTCCTCCTCTAAAAACTTCTCTTTTTAAAATCTGAGACTTTTATATCTTCAAGGTCACTTCAGATTTAATTTACCAATATGATATATTTGAAGAGTTAATTTAATCTAATATGGCATTTTTAAAAATTGCCGTACAAATATATTGTAAGTATGATCACATCTCTCTGAAATGAAAATCAAGACCACTCAATGTCCTTTTGTCAAACTGATTGTATCTAATTAAAAAAGAAAGAAATCCCAGCGATGCAACTTTTCTTCCCATTAACATGCACTGCACAGGTTACTACCTAATTTAATACAGAATGTTGTCTTGCTTTGCTCCATTCTTGATGAAACTGCCCTGTTTAGATGAAGTTAAGGGAAATTGTGAGCAAAAGAAACAGCAATCCCCACCATAATACACAAAGATATATAATTTGACCATTTATTTCTTTTCCTCAGCAAGTGTATCTAACTATGGAAGCAGATGGACTGGCCCTTGGCCTCGTAGCACTGCTAGCTTGGCACTCTGAAGTCTTGGTAAATAGATAAACATGCCCATAAGATTAAGTGACAAATTCACATCAGCACCCAAAGCTTTGATCAATACCACTAATCCATTAAGGATTACAACAAAGCATCTTATGTTTCTGTCCCTTCTCTTTGGAATTAAATGTGAAGCAAAAAATAACAGAATAAAATATTTTAAAAATTAAATGGAAAAAAGAAAATTACCCTTTGCACATTTTAAAGATAAAGAGCCCTCATTAGTGCATCTGCTGGACTGGACAGACTACCTTTGAAAGCAATTTAAGTGTAACAAAGTAATTTTCAAATTAAAACAGGAGCAGCAGGTTTAGAAAATGAAAATGTAATAGGGGCGC
The DNA here is from genome assembly GCA_013400855.1 of Buphagus erythrorhynchus. Lineage (NCBI taxonomy): Eukaryota > Metazoa > Chordata > Aves > Passeriformes > Sturnidae > Buphagus > Buphagus erythrorhynchus. Next base: position 31,833 of record VZTT01068962.1, read on the forward strand.
CCAAATAGCCAGGTCCAAAATCCCATCTATCTCCTGAATCTGACAACAGTTAATTTGACCAAATGGCAACTGCACCTGAAGGAGAGGGGACAACAGCTGAAGTAAAGCCACGGCAAACACCTGTTGAGAACTTAGCAGAGGATTCAAAGTCCATTGAAGTATGTGGGAATTTTTCTATTGACTTCAATTGCCTAAATCAGGCCTTCACTGCTTTGAATAAATAAGAGTTTATGTCTAAGTGTATCCTCTTTCCCGGTGGAAAGAGCTTCTGCAAGAAGCTTCACAAGAGTGACTGAATTACAGGGAAACAGGACTTAGCTGTAATTTATTTAAAGTTATTTTCATGCCTGAGAGTCTGCTTAGAGAGTCAGGTTCTGCAGTGATGGGATTGAATAGGATGCTTGCTAACATAATGCTAAGGTGACCCAAGTAAGTGTCCCCTGCTATCTGTGACCTGTTAAATAGTTTTGAAAACACACCTGACTGTAAAGAGAGGTTTGTTTATTGCTTGTGATTCACTTGCCTCTGATTTCCTTCTGTGTCCTCGCTTTTACTTTCCCTCTCTTCTCTGCCATTGTCTTTTGCTTGTTATAATTGAAAACTGGTAAGAGAAATGTAACTTTTAATAAAAATTCTCAATGAAATAATGTTTCAAAATGTAGTGCTCTATGAGCCATCTCCTGGGGTTGTTAGATCAAGGTCGTAATGAGTTGGTGCATTTGCTTACTACAATATATAGGAGCCTAATGGCAGCTGCAATCATTTACTTTCGCTCCCTGGCTCTTTGAGAGTTATTTGCTTGGTTACATGAGGTGTCAACATTAATGCAGATGGGGATGAAACCTGAAGAAATTAACATAAATCGTGTCAATGTGCTGTCTTCTGATGTAGTGCCACTTTCTTTAGAATTTCGTTTTATTGCTATCAATATTTTCCTCTGATCGTCACTGCTGCAACATAATTTCAACACTGAAATTTAATTTCGTCCAAATGTGCTGTCCTGTTCAATCAGCCATGGAGGGTTCATCCAGTCAGTCCCTCCTCCCCATTTTTTCCCACCTACTGTGTGATTTTGCTGTTTATGGCTCGTTTTCTGGCCTTTCACACCCCCAGCATTTGAGAAAGATGGAAAAAAATGCCATGGCATTTCATTTAGTCAGTGTTAACTCCACTCCCCTGGGTTGTGAGAAAGTGAAAATTACTTTGTAAGATAAGACTTGGCTAACATAGGAGCAAATATCACTAAATGCTGAATCTGAAAATCCAAGTGTAGACAAGGTGTAGACATTAAAGTAATCCCTTTCATGATCTTTAGCCATGTCATTTCATGACCAGTAACCCTTGAATGCTGTTGTGTGTCTTGAGCCTGGGTTGCTTTCCTTTTCCATCTCTCTGTTGAACGTTTACAGCACAGTTACAGGTTTCTGTGGGAGAGAAAATGGCATTTCCATAGGGTTCCTAAGGAAAGTTGCAGTAGGGTGAATACGACAGAAGAAAGATAACACTGATGACTTTGCTTAAAGTATTGTAGTGGTTTTGGTTTGTTAAATTGTTAGTGTATTTATTANAATTTTAAATGGTATAAAGAAAATTTTTATTATTAGAAACTATAAGGTTACATTTAAATCTAGTTTCTGAGTGGAATTCTGTATCCTGGAGGAAGAGGGAGAAGAATATATTTCAGAGTGGGTAATAAAGTTCACAACTTCCAGCTATGGAGTCAGGAGGGATGGAAATAGCCCTGGGCTGAATGCAAAGGCCTTACACTTACTGGGATTTGCTTTTGCCGCTTTTCTGGGAGCAGGTATAAATTCAAGGTC
>VZTT01068964.1:7044-27118 GCA_013400855.1 Buphagus erythrorhynchus
CCAGTTCCACCTCCACCCCCTGCCTCTTTCCCCCCTCCCAATATTCCACCTCCTACTCCTGGATATCCTCCTCCGCCTACATACAACCCTAATTTCCCACCTCCAAGACTGCCTCCAACTCATGCAGTACCACCTCATCCACCTCCAGGGCTGGGAATGCCACCAGCTAGTTACCCCCCTCCTACTGTTCCCCCAGGTGGACAGCCACCTGTACCACCTCCAATTCCACCACCTGGTATGCCACCTGTAGCAGGACTTGGACGTGCTACATGGATGAGATAGCATGAGGTAATTTGCACGATAGACTTTTATGTTGATTAGGCAGGAGNGACTGGATACCAGATGGCATTCAGAGACTTAGAGAATTGAGTTCTCTTTTGCTAATTTAACTGGAGGAAAAATATGAAGTATTCAGAAGCTGTTCTTGCCACTGTCCTTCAAAAAATAAATAAAATTTTCTTTTCCAGAGCGCAAGCCTCCTTTGACAACAGCAGTTTCACTGGGAGAGCCAGAGCAATCTACTACTGTGGACTCAGTAGATATGCCAAAGGTCCAGATTCCTCCACCTGCTCATCCTGCCCCAGTACATCAACCTCCACCTCTGCCTCATCGTCCCCCACCCCCACCCCCCACCAGCTATATTACAGGGATGTCTACTACAAATTCTTACATGTCAGGGGAGGGTTATCAAAGTCTCCAGTCAATGATGAAAACAGAAGGACCAACATACGGAGCTTTACCACCAGCCTATGGACCACCAGCTCACCTACCATATCATCCTCATGTCTACCCTCCCAACCCTCCACCACCAGTTCCACCTCCACCCCCTGCCNGCTAGTTACCCCCCTCCTACTGTTCCCCCAGGTGGACAGCCACCTGTACCACCTCCAATTCCACCACCTGGTATGCCACCTGTAGCAGGACTTGGACGTGCTACATGGATGAGATAGCATGAGGTAATTTGCACGATAGACTTTTATGTTGATTAGGCAGGAGTAGATAGCCAAAACCTACATTGTAAAGATGAACAGGAGGGTAATCTGTATAATTTAGATGAAGAAATGAGATTAAATGAAAATTTAGCTGATCTGTTTGCAGTATGGTTTATGGTGAGTTATATAGGCTTCTAGATTTTAATCAGCTTTGCAGTATCTATTCTAACTTTATACATTTGACTTAAGTTTAAATTGTCTTGACTTATTCCAGCACTGGATTACTTTGTACTAGCAAAACCAGCCATATTGGCTCAATTATATCAGTAAGAAGAAAATTTCCTTCTAGAAATCAGTGCCTATTTTTAAGTATCAAAATAGCCAGATACTATGATATTTGATCTATAGTAAGAAACTTCATTTTTAATAGTAAGTAAAACAACACGATGTCAAGCATAAAAGCTGCTTTATTTAAGAGAGATTCTGAATGCTAGCTGACTGGAATAATTTTGAGGTGTTGGCCTTGCTGATAGTTTTGGTTTGGAATGTACTGGTATCTTAAAATATTGTATGTTTACACCTATTTGCAAATTCCTGTACATAATATATATATTTTCTAAGTGTGAAAGTCTGAATGTAACAGCCTACTGTGATGTACATCATAGTTATAAATGGGACTACTTTGTTCACTCTACCCAAATAAAATTGGTTCTGAATTTAGTGGATTTCCAGGTTTTTCATATTAGTTCAGAGGTCATAACTATGGTTACTCCAAGATACTTAAAGGTGTTTCAGCAGTGGTCTCCCAGATCTTACTCATCAGTTTATTTAAAAAGAATGTATTTTATTTTATTCAGCTAGAAGTATACACTATCACAATCAATCTCTTACTTCATTTTTACTAAAATATTTCAAATGAATGTTTTACACACATTATCAAAAAAACTGTACTATTACTTTCCTTCCCCAAAAAAGCCAGAGTGGTTCAATAATAGGTAAAAACGCGTGCTAAGGTCTAAAGAATTTTGCTATATACACAACAGCAGGTGCTAACTTTTCCAGTTCTTTGTAAATCATATACAGAAAATATAGTAGGGCTGTAAGATCACAGGTTTAACAGAAATCAAACTTTAAACTGATTTCTAAAGCAGCACAAATAGACTTTCCCCACATTATGAAAAATATACAATTTTATCACTTTACAGTCATGCACTTTGAAAAAGATCAGTAGTACTCTTCCCCCCCAGTTTCTAGAAAGATAAAAGGTCACTTTAACACTGATTTCATTTAATATCTAATATTTGGATAAAAATGTGCCATTCTCAAACAAGGTTGTGCTCAGCAGTCTTATCAAGGTGCAAAGAGCCAACTGAAGCTGGTTACACTGCAGCATTTCAGGAACTGTTAGGAAATGCTACTTACTCCAGTCACTCCAACAAAAGTCAAGGATGTGGTTTTACTTCCCTTAAGCAAGCAAAGTCCATTTGTAAACAGCGGATGCTTTCTTTGCCAGAGGATTGCAGAACCCAGGGCTTCAATCTTGAGGAAATTATCTTGGGCTAGTGCCCCAAATATATTAATTTAATGGCCACATTTTCAAGGGATGCTCCCCTCCAACTTGATGTACAAAGCTCCTCAGGTAGTTTTCACTGAATACTGAGCACATAGGTAAGTGAATTTAAATATACATATAAAATATCTATTTAGACAGCTGAAAATTCAGCACCCAAGTCATCCTGTAAAGTCATTGAGCATCATTTTACCCCAGGAAGACATTTTATAGCTCAAATGGAGCTAAGTATGAAGATTGGCAAGCCTAAAAACCCCTAAACAGTAACGCCCCAAGGTACAGCACCATCATGTTCTTCTGCAAAATCAGTGATGCACATCTTACATTGATGATAAAATCTTTAAAAGGGCAGTACCCTACGAGTAAGAATTTTGTTCAGATGAACTGCTGGCTACCTTCAAAACTGGCTCTTCAGGATTTGCAGGGCTAATTTACCTCAATTGCAGCACTGTTTCCCTTGTAGGTGAGATCTGCAGGTGGGACAAAACAAGCTTTGCTTGAAGTAATTGAACAGATTTTGAGAGAGATTTGAGAGCAGGGAATATTTGAGTGGGAATTACATAGTGGTGAGACTAGTAATCTGATGAGTATAGCTCTTGTCTTGTTGAGAGGACCTGCTAATAGCCTCATATACCCTTTAAATAGCAGGCATGTCATGAACACAGTTAACTCTCTCCAAGTGCTGGCAACATATGTGTTGCTTTAGTTAAAATTCACTGACATAAATCAACCTTGTTCCAAATATACTTGAACTCTCTGCTTAATCCAGCAATCAGATGCCACCAAAGTTAAAATAGACTTTCAAGCAGATAGATTAAAGTAACCCTCAGTTTGACCTTAGATGTTAAGGAATAATGATGCTTTGCTTGACATCACCTTTTCTGGTACAGAAATCTCCATGTATAAATTGTACAGGAGGAAGACAAGTAATCACCAATGGTGACTAGAAACTGGAGGTCAAAATAAAAAGCAAAGGAGGAAATCCAGAATCCTCAAAGATGCTTAAAGGAGACAGACTCTAGAATGGATTTTTCCAGACTCCATGGGATGCAAATACTATTAGACTGAGAGCTGTCTAGCTCAGTGTTCACTAACTGAGCAGTAGTAAGAAATAATCTACTGGTGGGTGTGTGAGTGAGAGTATGCACTTGTGTTTTGGGGGTGGTTCTTGGTTGGTTATTTTTAAATAACCTACTCAACTGTTACATTTCTATTTCTGCAATGAATAAGGAAGTGGTGCTTACTCTTACTGGTTATTGTGTATTTTGGTTGTATTCCTTCTCTATTTTTTTACTGGTTTCGGCTCTGATACTGCAAATTCTTCAGCCAGGCAGCTATAGTTTATTGTACACCATGGGACCAATTACCTTTCATAAGTTGCCACATGAGTTCCTTGGTATTGTATCAGTGCTCCATGTAATATAATACCACAAGTCAAGAACTCAACTGGTAGAACAAATTAATTTAGAGGAAGAACCTGTATAGCTAATACAGCTGTCTGTAGCTGTGACTGATACTTGTAGAGAACAAAAAGAAAGTAATGGTGTTTGAGGTCATTACATCCTCCAACTAATCACTAAAACCGATGCAACTTTTGAAGAGGAGGCTTTGATCTTTTCACATGCCTGTCTTTAAAATTATTTTACACCAATGAGTTCTAATAACGAAGCCTGCTTCCTTGGACTATTGGGAAAGAACATCTAATGAAATACAGGGGCAGCTGCTGTGACAACTTGGAAAAGGAGGGAGTCAAATTCTTACAACTACACAGGCAGCTACTGCACAATAGCAAAATGTAACTCCCATTATTTTATATACAACCATTTGAAGAAGGAAAAACCCACTTGTTTTGGTTCATTAACAAAAATAAAGCTTGAATGGCAGGAAGTAATCTCACCTGACAGCCCCTGTTTATGGAGTTTTTATTCAGCTCTGCAAGGTTGTTGTTTGGTTACCTTACACAGGAACCAGTATAGGTGAGGGATCCACAAATAACATTTTAAAAACCCACCCAAATCTTCCTTATGTGAAAGATGAGCTGCTTTTGAAGATCCTGTGAAAGCCATAAGCACTGTCAGGATAGCAGTTTCTGCTGAATTATTTCATAGTGAAAGCTTTACAAGAAACGTGTTGCCATTTTGTAGGGAATACTGTTGTGTAGCTGGCTAAGTGACTTCATTCACATTACAACTGCAGAAATCTTGTGTCATTTGATCACGAAAAATTGTTCATTAACACCTGATACGGAGTCTTAAGCCTTTATGTAGGTTGTGTGATGAGTACCACCATACAATGTAGGGCAGCACAAGTGCTTTGAGCTTGCCACTCAGTATTTTGCACAGAACCTTGTGAAAACAGTTGCATGTCATTCTTCAAAATAAGGACCGCCAAAAAAAGTGTTAGCAGCTCATGAACTTGGCAGGCAGTAAGCCAATGAATTTGAACTGCATTTTCCATGGCTGCCTGGAGCCACTAACCTGGCTATGAATCACTGACAAGCAGGTGGACAGGAGCAATACAAACGGTGACTTCTCCACAGGTTAAGGGTTCTTCTTGTTCCTCTTAGAAATTCTCTTGAGTTAGTCAATTCTACAAACAGACCATTACAACAAAGCAGGTTTGAACTACAATAAAAATGATGCAAGTCTGGCATTACTGGATGGTTACCCGGTGAACAGTAGCTCCAGAGCACCACAGCCTGGAAATCAGGCCTTTAGCTGCCATATTTACACTATTGTTACAAAAAAAAAAAAGAAAAAAGGAACCCCTGAAAAAACTCAACCCCAACTCCCAAAGAACAGGCAGCCAGAAACACTGAGCTCTGCCTCTTTAGTCTTCACAGAATCCATCACTTCCAGTCGCCAGGATGGTGTTCCTACAAGGGACCCTTGAACTGGTTTCCTGACAGATGTTGCCTTATGGAGGGTTTGGAGCTTGCAGCATCACCCAGCTTTCGCCAGACAACCTGCAAGCAAAAATAAAGGGTTTGGGGAGAGAAAGACAGGACTTTAAAAATAATAATAATAAAAAAAAAGATCCAAACAACAAAGCCACTGAGGAACAGCAGAATTTTTTAAATTGCATTCTCAAAGCCAAAACCAGCCCTTTCCTAGGGCTGGGCTGCAGTTCTCAGCAGGGACACTGGATGGCATCTTTGCACCAGTTTCCAAGGGAAAAAAAAACTGATACGTTTTTCTAATGAGTCCCTCTTGAAATTAGAACCGTTTTTGCCTGGGGTAATAGTCTAAAACAAATACACTAGATTCAGAACATAAGTTCAATGGTAGGTCAACCCTGCCATGCTTACAGAAAAGATGCTACCATGAACAGAAAAGATAATGAAAAAGATAATGATTAAAATTATATATACATGACTTTCTAAAAACATACATTTTATCACTCTAGGGCTACTATTTAAATAAAAAATAAACTGCAAAAAACTTTTTAGCTGCCTTGAATCTACATTAAGTGAATTTTTAAAGAGAAAACAGCTGATGATAGACAAATATAGATGAGTCAGTTTGAGAGGATGAATTTACAGTATTTTACCTTTCCCCCAGCATAGCTACAAGGGACTGGGAAATTAAGCAGACAAAATATCCTAAAAAGCAGACCTTCATTTACTCTGGTCTTGACTTTGCTTATAGGGATCCAGCAACCAAAGTGAAGTGCCTCAGCCCTTGCCAAGGATGCTGTCAGTGATTTAGTTCAGCAAGCAGCGCTCATGCTCACACCCTCTTTTTAGGGTTAAGGTGGGTTTCAGAATTTAAACAGAGCATTAGGCCCCTCTCAACTGCTTGGAAGGCATGAAATGATGCCACCTGGGCCGACCTCTTATGTGGACTTCAAAAAAAGAAGGCTCATAACGATCCTCTTCCCTGCTCTGGGCAACTGAACAGCACATCCCCAACTTCAGGTGACAGGCAGCTCAGACTGTGTTCCAGCAGAAATCTCAAACTCTTTGTTCAAAGCCAGACCGTGGCCAATGCCATGGAGGCAATGCCATGACAGCTGACACTGCAGAGCAGAGGTTGGGTACAAGCACTCACAGGATGTTGCCACCTCAGTTTACTGTGTGGTTGCCCAAAATATCACAAGTGTTAATAGCACCCCACATACCAGGATGCTGTTCAATGACTCCAGACAAGACTCTACCTCTGACATTCCCCTGTGGTTTAGGCTCAAGCTGTACAGATTTAAACATGGCAAGCAATTGTTGCTTAGCCCAAACTGAGTCCTTAAGGGCACAGGTGGAGACAATTGCTAGCAGGACTCTCCTAGTCAGGGAGAGCCCCTTGCACATCTCTGGTCAACTAGACTAGCTACTCCACAGCCGGCAAAGCAGCAAAGTGGGAACCATCTACTGAGCAAAGGCTGCTCTGTGCAGTGAACAAGGCCTTCAGATCACCCAAAACAATGATCAGCAGAGCCTCCACCCTTCCCTTCTGCCTGTGGACCTCACAAGGCTTACATGCAGCAGATCCCTGTTTCTCCATACTTCTAACAAAACACCACAAAAGGAACCCCAAGAGTTGTTGTTCTTACATTGCACATTTCACGAACGATTGCCTTCTCCTTTTCACTTAGGTCTTCTTCATAGTTGTCTTGCATTTGCCTGTCCAAATTTTCATGGACCTCAAGGACCTACAAAAAACCAATATTACAAAACCATTATGATCCTCAAATAATTATCTGTGCCCCTAAGAACATCATTAGCAAGTATTAAAATTGGCAGGATTCACAAAGCCTCAGGACAAGCAAAGACAAACATGACATCAAGCTGGGCACCTCCATCCTCCCTGTTCCCCCAGGCATGTCCTGCCTCTGTCCCTCCACCTGCATGGTGTGGCTGCTGCCACAGTCCTGGGGACCATTGGCAGCAGGTTGCTTGTGCTCACAAGTGCATTTCTTCCAAAAAGGCTGCTGGTAGTCCCACCTTCCAGGCAGCACCCCAGTGTTGGTCCTCACCATGTGCTGCCCACACCCCAAACCTCTAGAGCAACTCAAGTGGGAGCCAGCCCTGCCCTGCCACATCCCACTGTCCTGGCCACCCCCACAGAGCTCCCTCAAGGTGATCCCTTGATCACAGAAAGGAGACTGCTTGGGGCTAAAGGCAGCCTTCACTTCCAGCTGGAAACACTGACCCGAGGGATACCCACCCCTGTCATGCCTGCGTGCATTCTGACAGTTCTCCAGACAGGCACATCACACAAGGTGAGCATAGCACAGCACAGGAGCCTCCAGGTTTTACTGTTGCCTCTGTGCTGATTTACACACCTCACTCAGGGCTTCACCACTGATGAGCCAGGTGGTAAGCTCAGTGTGCAGGGTCAGAGATGCTGCAATCACCCAACATCATCAGACAGCACGTGGTCTCATTCACCATGATGTATCCACATGCATATGAAGGTGTACAACAGGTGCAGCTGTATGAATAAATATTCCTGTACATTCCAGGGACGTACACAGCCAAATGCCATGCTAGGATGGGTTTCAGCCTTTGCTGAGGTGTATATACAGCACTGGCTGCTCCATGAAATGGGATACCAGGGAAGATCATCCCCAGGTCTGCTTCAGCACAGCAATCCCGCTGCACTCAAAATGAGTTACAAACAAAAATAGGTCATTCTCCTAGGGCCTGTAGCCTACTTGGGACCAGTCTTTGCACAGATAAGAATTATCCACATCCATTCTAAGAAGAGAGAGGCAAAAAGCACGGATGTGCTGACAAAGAGAGCATCTATTTTCTGCTAAAGAGGAGGGAATTAATTATTGATCCAGCTGGACTTGCACATTGAACCTGCTTGTCTGGAGCCCATGTGCTTCCGACACTGGCTGCAAAGCCAGCAGCCTGCAGGATCACATCCTGGCATGGAGCACCAGGGCTGCCTGGCACCTAAACATCAGCTGTGTCCACAGGGCAGGTGTCAAGGAAACCATGGGGTAGATTAGTTAAAGATCATATCAGCCCCAGCCTCTGCTTTCAACAGCCATCCATCTTGCAGGCACTAGAGTCTCAGTGGACTGAAATAAACTGTTTTTCTACAATTTGTGCTTAAACTAAACCCACATTCCTTAGTCTAGGAGGTGTGAAAAGGTGGCACGGCATATTTCTTTCAGTGGAAATGTCTTTTAACAGTGTTAACCAAGCAGAGCTGGAGCTGAAAGATGATCAGATGGAAGTTATGTTTGTACTTAATTTCTGAATCTCATTTACTCTGGAAATCATCCTGCTTCCCAGGCTCAACCCATGTCTGGCTTGGCACTTTGTAAAGATGTGTTAGCATCTTGGGTATGGGAAAATGGAATTCATAGTGACAAAATGCAACACCCTATCCAGGGAAGGCATGTTGGAAGAAAATACACTCTGAAGAGTGAAATAACCTCCTGAAGAAAGACAGGAAAGTCTTTTCTTAGTGCTGATCCAGCCCCAGCTATTCTCAGATCCTGCCAGATGCCTCCTCAGCTGTTTAGAAGGACCAGGTTAATGTTCCTTCAGTTACACCACTGGGGAGTACAGACATGCCTTCACATCAGCTATCTATGGATCAGCTAAAGTTCAAGGACTGTGCATTCAGTGTGGGTCTAAGAAACTGGGGTATGTCCTTCTTTGATTTCTGCCACCTCTCATCCCAGGAGCCTAAACAAAACGGACAAATGTACCCCAGGCTCAAAGTGGCTGATGCCATCCCCTCCTTTTTGCTTTTCATCAAGCTGCACTGACAGCACTTGGTCCTTTGCTGACACAGCAGCCCTTTGTGATCTCCCTGGGTAAAATGTCACCCAGTGAGAGCAGCCTGCTCCACTCGGGGATGGGGCTATTCCACATGCAGGAGGATGGGGCTGGACTGTGAAATGCTGCTCTTCTGCATAGGGATGTCACTTCCCAGAAACAACTTTCACCTTGCTCTTGGTGGGCATGCTGGCTTGTCTGGCTTTTCCCCTACTGATACACAACTGAGGAACACCTCAAGTGTTCTCTGAGACCACACTGATGTGTGGTCTGTGAGCAAAGCAGTGTCACCTCAAAGCCACCCAGTCCACCATATCCCTTCTGACTTGCTGTACTGACCCCATATGGCCAAATATATTTTTAAAACAAACATTCAATCAAAAAAACACCACTAAAGAGTCTGAATGACAGTAGTAAAGCTTTGGAAGGGAAGCTTAAAGTTAAGGTATTCATTTCTGCAACACAAAGCATGCTGGGATTGAGGGATACTTCCCAAATTGTGCAAACCTCACTAATTTTGTTGCTTCATAAGTCAGCTGGACACAGCACTGGGAAACATTCTGCTTCAGCAAGGGAAAAGTCCATATGCCCTGCTATGACTTTTCCCTAGTTTTGTAAGACCAAATCCTGTCTTATCCACAATTAGTGGGAGTGATGATCACCTGCTTGATAGCTCTGTGTGCATGGAAGAGGTCCAGGCTGCTGCTGTGGGGGCAGCTGGGTTATAAGCTAAATGATATTCCTTTACATTTGTCTCCTCATCACCTCCCCATGTCTTTAGCAGATTTGCTCAGTTCCTAAGAAAAGTGCTTTGATGTTCAGTGAGATACTGAGCTGTAGCATATGTACCTTTTATTCTTGTTAGCAAAAACAGCTGTTAGGAGTGCCAACCTGTCATCTTGCTCCTTATTTAGTAGGTGCAAACAAACAAAACTATTTCAGAAGGAAAAATAAAGAAAATCCTAAACATGCTCAAGGAAGAGCTTGCGCTAAATTGCAGGCAGCACTTCAGCCACGTAGAGAGAATTTAGCTGGCAGAAAATCCCAAGGAAAAAGCCTAGGGGATATTACATATGTGGGTGCAGACAGAGGCAGACCAGAAGCCCTGCAGATCCATATGGAGTGGACAGTCCCTCAGTGACTTTTGCTTGGGCACAGAGCCACATCCTAGGAGCCTCATCACTCATTGACAGGCTTGCATGCAAGAGTTCCACAAGATAAGTGGAGCCAACTGCATAGAATCATGGAATAACAGAATGGTTTTGCATGGATGCCATTTACTAGAGCAGGTTACTCAGAGCCTGCTCCAGCCTGGCCTTGAACACTTCCAGAGATGGAGCATCCACAACTTCTCTAGGCAACCTGTTCCAGTGCCTCACCACCCTAAGAGTAAAGAATTCCTTCCCAACATCTAATCTAAACCTGCCTTCTTTCAGTTTAAAATCATCGCCTCTTGTCCTGTCACTATGTGACATAAATGTCCCTCTCCCTCTTTTTAATGAGCCCCCTTTGTAAGACTGGAAGGTGCTATAAAGCACCTCTGGACCCTTCTCTTTTCCAGGCTGAACAATCCCAGGACCCTCAGTATTTCTTCATAGGAGAGGTGCTCCATTCCCTTGATCATCTTCATAGCCTTTCCATCTCTCCTTGCCTTTTCTTGCAGTAATGAGCTGGCCTGCTGAGCCATCAGGACTTCCTTTTTCAACCAAGAAGGGCTTTTTCTAGTATCTGTTGTGATATAGCCAAAGCACAAAGTCTCATTTGTAAGCTGCTCTCTTCTCAAGAGAGAGTCATGATCTGTTTCACAGGAGGTGAGGGTCTAAGGCAGCAGCTGCACCCAGCTTCCCACATGCAGGGGCTGGCACTGGAAAAGCTGCCCAGTACTGCAGGGTGCAAATAAAACTTACATCATATGCTACAGCGTGGCATGGCCAAAAAAAAAGTGTGCAGCTGGAGATCAACAGCTACTAACTATTTTACTGGGCCACAAGGCAGGAGGAGAGATTGAGACCATGACCAGTTTCCTCAGTCTTTCAATTTCCAGATGATCCTTGAAAACGGGCCACAGGATGGAAAAATAGACACCTTCTCATCCCTCCGTGCCACAGTGACCTACACACTTCACATTTGAAGTGAGGAGAATTTCCTCCTCACTTCAAATGTGAGAATATTTTTAACCTCAAGTGAGTGAGCAGAACACATCGTGTGAGATCATTTATGCCCCGTGAGATGTGACTTCTGTGTCACCTTCTTTCTGACTCCAAGCTATGGCAGTTCCCAGGGTTTTGGAGACAGACAAATGCACCTTACCAGCCAAATTATGAAATCACAGAGGAGAATTTCTTCTGAATTTCTTCTAGCCCTTCCAAGGAATCCACAAAACTCTGAAGCAGAGGGATTGCTAATATGTGAAAACAACCAGTCATCCAACTTCCTTTCAATTCCTTTAAATGAAAAATTGCACCAGACTTTCCAAATCTAATTTCCAGTTTTCAAGAATCTTCCTCATTAATTTTCAATCCTTTTCATAAGCTTATCAAACCACATCTTAAAACCATTTATGTTTCTTGCCCTTAATGAGAAACTCAGTCCTGCAATTCCTAAAGCAAATAGGAAACTAATTACTCCCCAGAATATGATCATAATCAATTTATAAGTATTTGATCTTGTAATTTAAAAACACTACCAACTCTGTGTAATACTATCCCGCACCACCACCTCACCAAATGCAATTAAGAGCAGGAGCAGAAAGGTATGAACTTCACAGTTTGGGAAGAATAAGCCAACAGCAGTAGTCTGGACTGCACCAGGGTTTGGATGGCTAAATGCAAGCAAAGTCAAATCAGCACAAAGTGACAAAAAAAGCAAAGGTTCACATGAGTTTGCAACATTCTGCAAGGTAACAGTTAGCAGATCCATCTGTATGTGTATATATATACACACAGGAGAAATGTCACCCACAAGCACACTGCAGCTTAGAACAGGATGGAGTTTTCTGATAGCACAGAGTCATTCACAACAAGCAAAGAAGAAATTTGTTGGAAAACACAGGACAAATAAATGGCAACAATATATTCACACAAGTGAACTGCCACTTGTGTGGTCAGCTCCTTTGGGAACATGCAAAAACTGTACTAAAGGTATTTCTTAACCCTTCAACATGCTGGATATCCTTTTCTTCAAGAGTTATACAATCAATCAATAGGAGTTATACAATTTGGATATATAAAGTCTCAAGAAAGCTGAAAAGTCAAGATTTTCAATTTGAAGGATTATTTAGAATTTAAATTCAAATTAGAACCAAATCAAACCATACGTGTCTTGCCTTTAATAACTACTTCTTGCCTTTAATAACTACTTGAGAAATAGTGGTATTCAATATCCTCCTGGGATCTGGCAACTGCCCAGTGGAAACCAATATCCTTGCCAGCCACACTACTGATTCTCCTGACATTTGCTGGTTTTACCACTGCCACCACCACCACCACAACATCTGTCCTGGAGCCAAAAGATCCTGCACAGGTATGATATACTAAGATAGAAACACTAAAAATTAGAAAATTTAGGGAATTTGTGGGTCATAACCATGAGCAACATATGTGCCATTTATTTATCTGTCAGATGTGAAAGGTACAAAACAAAGAGCTTTGTAAGCATCTGTCTCCAGATCTAAAATCATCCAAGCTAGTGATGGCACTGCTGGACCTTTTTTCCAGCTATGCCTATAGGGATCTGAGCTCCAGAGCAGCCATCCAGGAATCCTTCTTTGAGTTGATGTTCATCTTTTTAACCCTGCACAACATTCTTCAGCTTCAGCAAATCCAAATCATTATATTATAAATAATTATATTCTATATTCTACATTCTACATTCTACATTATCTATATTACATTATAAATCATTATATTTCAACCAAAGATTAATTTAGTTAAGAGACTTTCCAGCCACCCCTATGGCACCTTGTAAAGGATTTGTGCTTCTGTGTCTCTTAGATTCTCAGAGGTATCTTGTTTAACTATTAAACATGTAGCACTGGGGAATTACACTTTTTCTGCTAATGGATGGTCACTAGAACCTGAAAGCTGCTGTGAAATCTCAGTGCAAGTTTTCTGCTCTAACTCACCTACCAGTCTCCCATGGTCCTATTGTCAATGGTCCTGACTTTAATCCCTACTGATGATGCATATCCTATATGGGTAGAATGACACTGTATGTTGTATATTTCCATAAAATAAAATCTTCATTCTTTGAAGGCTGCTGTAGGATTTTCAATAACAAAACATATGAAGAAATGGAGTTTTTGTGTCCCTTTTTAAAACAGCATTTCAGTCACCACTGTCACCCCAGTGACCCAGTTTACACAGGACTGATTAACACAAAGGGTAACCATTGTTACCTTCAGCATCAGCAGCTTTTATTGGAGATTTCCAACCCCCAAAAAATAGCTGTGCATAATCTTGCTTAGCTCTGCGGCTATTTTAAGCAATACTTATTCATCCTGATACAGGTGCTGGTTACCCATACCCTGCCTGCATATTAACTTTCTGTGTTCAGTTGTTTCCACAAGAAGAGCCAATGCCCAGCTCTGCCACTCAGGTGCAACACAGGACACCTCAGTGCCCCACACAGCCTTACCTTCATAGCATGCACCACAGCCTCTGGCTTCTGGCCCACAGGGACATACCCTGCTGCAGGAGAAGATGCAAGATCAGATGTCATGCGACCTGGGCCCTGGGAATCAGAGAAGATATGGCTGAATTCCCCTTTGGGTGATTTAAACAAGGACAAAGAAAATATCCAGAAAATTTGACCACTAGCTTGTCTCAAATTTAATCCCCTTAGCCACCTTCAAAGACAAAAGACACCACTACCTCTCCCTCACAAGTCACTTGATTTGACACCATTTAAGTACCAGCACTCAGTCTAGATGTGTTCAGGCAAGAGATCACCCTGGTTTAAATTTAAATTGATTCAAGAAACATTTTTTCTTCATTTAGGATAGCTTTCCACAAGGACAAGATCAAACAACACTCATCCTTCTAGACACAGGAGCAATGCAAACAAGATGATTTTCCAGCCTAAAACAGTAATTTCTAAGAAGCTGTGTTCATGAAAGAAACAGTTGGCATAACTTCATTGCTTCTCTGGCAGCATTTTCACATAGACATCAAGTACCAATCTTTAGCTACAGAGAAAATTGTGAAAGCAACCTTAAAACAAGCAGATGTCCAAACCTAATGTTGGCTGGGTTTGTTTCCAAAATGCTGGCCAGTCCTCCTGCATGAAGGATTCCATTGGGAAAGATGCCGAAATGACATTTTACAAAAGATTTCTACTGTCCAACTAGCCTTGTAAGCACTTTTCATAGGGCTTTCCTTTTTCTACAGGCATCCAGCTTGAATTATGAGAGACACAATATCTTTATTCAGTGAGATGCACCCTGCCTGTCCCTAATATTTTTGCATTGCTTTGTAACTCCGGGAGAAATCAACAATGAAATCATTGACCAAACTTGTATTTAGTCTTCACATCCTTTAGGAAACACAAAGAATTATTATACTTGGGGGCCTCTGAAAGCAAATTGGGATGGCAGAGCAGCATGCAGCACCATCACAGGAATGCTTTCACACACAACACACGAGGCGCTCCATCCACGTCTTTTCCGTGTTTGAAAACACAGCATGTTTTATGCTTTGTCTCATCACTCTGCCTTCTATGCCAAGGCCAGCAAGTTAGTTATGCCAGAAGAATCATTGAATAATAGAAACACAGAATGGTTTGGGTTGGAAGGGACCCTAAAGATTCTCTAGTTCCACCCCCCTGCCATGGGCAGGAAACCTTCCACTAAATCAGGTTGCTTAAAGCCCCGTGCAGCCTGGCCTTGAACACTTCCAGGGATGGAGCATCCACAACTTCTCTGGGCAACCTGTGCCAGTGCTCCACCACTTTTACAGTAAAGGAGAACCAATGGAGGGGCACTTTCTGAGCTCTCATTCTTCCAAATGCTTTAAGTTGTAGGGGCGTTTTTACTCATAAAAGCATTCATGTGCATGTATTAGAGGAAAAGACAGGCTAATCCATTAGGCTACAGACAAAAAGGCATGGAGCCTTTCAAGCCCTGGCCACTGATCCATGCCTAATCCATGCCATGACAAACAGCCATTCACTCATAATAGCAACCTTCATGAACTGAGTTGCAGGTGATACACAAACTTCCTTTGGAGAGGGGGTAGCATCTCAGAAAAAGGAAAGTTAGACTTACTAATCCGACAATAATTCTCCAAGGTTATTTAAGAGCCTGAAAAAGCAGAGGCACTCACAGGATGGGCATGGTTCTGGACCTAGGGCAGAGTGTCACAGCTTGCTGGAGTTGTGGCCACCTGGGGACACATCCTCAGCCACACCATCCATAACATCAGACAGAAAAGACAGAGGCTGGGGAGGGAGCACTAGGGACTGAATCCAGTCAGTTTAGAGCTGTGACTTACAACTGCAAAACAGGGTACAAATTTCTCACAGGGCTGGTAAATGCAACAGAATTCTTCCAGAATCAGCTTCCCACAGAGGTCAGAGACACCAATCCATACATAATTACTCTGGTTTCATCATGAAAGATGCTCTCTTTCTATAAATGACCAGGTTCATGACAATCAAAAGAAGAATATTCAGGAGTTTGTGGTCATACTTGATATGGATCTACTTCCATAGCCCTCTTCAGAACTAACCCAGGAAATGCCAAGCAAAGGTCTAACATCCAATATTTCTTTGGAGTTGAGAGTAATATGACAAAGTTAAAAGGAATTCTGCTGGATATTGCTGCTGGCAACATTTTAAATACAGATTCCTGGCCAAACTAGACTAGATCACGAGGTCTTCCATATGAAAGACAACAGCAGCTTCTTCTCACATAACTGAAGTCACTAATAAGTTACAAAGCACTTCCATGATCGCAATCACTCTCAAAATTATCACAGAATACAAATGAAACAAAAATGATTAGAGGGAAATATTTTCTAAAGAGCTTGATCATACTTAACTAATCACCATACTGACAAGATAAAAGCATTCTTGCAAACACAGTGATATACTGGATATATCCATTCAGACTAACAGCAATCAAAGGGTCATCCTCCTTCTCAGACAAGGGCAGTCAACTGAGTGGCCTCTGAACACAGGTAGAGAATTTGACTGAAGAAGGGAAAAACAATTTTAAAGAATGAGAAATGCAGCAAAAGAGGTCGACCCAAAACTTGTGGTCAAAGTCTAAGTGACAGATTACTTCATTTCTAAGATAGGCATGATCCTTAGCTCGGAAGCCAAAAGCCCCAGCCAAGAAGAAGATGTCCAAATTGCTGAGTGCCATCATCAGTGGTGAGTGCACCATATGGCCATGCCACTGACCCATTGCCCCAGGCCACAGAGACCTCCCCACCATGCCAGGCTGGTGCTACAAAACTTGTAAAACACATAAGTGCTTGTCAAACACACAAGTGAAGAAAGTGGGGGAGCAAGCAAGGATCTCACCAACATCCTCGCTCTTTGCAGCTATGGGATGCAACCAGTAAAAATACACACCTAGCTCTGGGTGGCTCAATAGCCATCACTGCAGTCAGTGCTTCTTGTGCAGCTGCACCCTGAGGCAAGGCTCTTTCCGGACACACAAAGAGCCGGCGTTTTTTAAAGGGGTTGGTGCTTCATTCCCACTGATTTCAATGTGGTTCACAAAAAAAAAAACAACAAAACCAAAAAAAAAGCTTCAGCCAAACCCCTATCAGCTTCCTGCACAGAGGCACACATAAAGGAAGCCAGAACTGAGGGGACTGCAGTCAGCAAGGAAAGAAGTGACAACATATCCAGCAGGATACATGGCCAGCAGGATGCATGGCCAGCCTTTGGAGGATGGAGGAGAGGAAAATGGGCAGAGTTCACCGATAGTGTTAGCTGAAGAGGAGGAAATAGAAGGAATTGGAGATAAGGTCAAGGTTGCTATATTGGAAAACTGCCAACAGTGGGAGAAGGGAGGGAGTGGGAAGGAAGAGGAGGATGTGCATTTTACCCAGCAGGAAACCCATTGAGGTGAAATGCAGAGGAGAGGGAACCAGAGATTTAACATAGGAGATTGGAAGAGAACAAAGAAAAATCTCAAGAAATCAGTGTTAAAGTAGTAAGTAAAATTGCACAGATGGAGGAGATTCCTCATGCCTAGAACAGATGCATTTGGAAACTGTAGGCAAGAATTCCCACAGCAGCACTCCAGCACTCTAACTCAGCTAATCTGAGGACCCCCACCACTGCAGAAACCCATGCCCTTCCTTGTTCCCTATAGCTGACATTTCGCAGACATAGGAACACAACTGACTCAGCACCCTGGCAGACAATAATAGCAAGGTTAATCTGGTTACATCCTAAGAAGCAGAAATTGTCCATATAGGCAAAAAGCAATATGGTGTGTTTCAAAGCAAGTGTCACTCTCAGTTTCCTCTCCTTGTCTGGTTTTGTGGAGCATGCAGTCCTTGTACTAGATGGACATATGGCTTTTCCACTTGCTAGGTTTTTATAGTGTTTGGTGCTTCAGAGGTGGTTTACTCTTCACCCCCAGATATGTGGCTGAAGCATTACATAATTATATAAATGAACGGTGCTACAAGACAGCTCAGAAGTCAGCAAAAATGCCTTTAAAATTTATAATAAAGATGTTGAAATAGCATACCACTTTAGCTACATCCACAGCCACAGTCACCCCACCAAAAGGAAGAGCTGCCCAGCAGTGAGATTACCACTCTAATTAAGGAGAGGGGGTATAGGTTATGTCTCTGGGTTCCCAGGTGCTTGCAGGAAGCAAGCCTTCTTCCCTATGCACAAGGTTTATCAACCACTGCACCTCTGAGACCCGAAGATTCCTAAAGAAACAAAAGTCCCAGGGAACCAGAGGCTGTGGAGCTGTGTGTGACCCATCCTATGCTTCCTCAGCAAGTTGATGCTTTTGCTTCTCTCCAGACCACTGTGGCTGCTCAGAACACTCGAGATTGCTATGGTATGGATCTCTGATGAGTTCAGCCCTGGACAGAACAGCCCTCTCTATGCTGCCAGGATGGTTCTAGAACTGCAGTGTCCTGAGAGGGTCCTGAAGAGACTTTTTGCATCACTCAAGGGAGGACAGTACCTTCCACTGGGAAAACCACAACAAGAGCTATTCCTCTGCTACCTCTGAGCAGACAGCTGTGCTGAAGCACCACTGAACACATTTCCCGTTTAGTCCTTGCTTGTTCCTCCATTTCAAGATCAGTGCTGAATATTTGCTGCTATCAGTGATAGGACCAATGCAGTTCCAGAGCCTACTGCTCCTATGTGGCATCAGTCCCCTCCCCATCCCACCCACCCCACGTCATGCATGCCGAAACCACAAATCCACCAGAGAAGCTCAATTCTATCTGAGACCCTCCCAGAAACCTCTCTCTGGAGCCTGCAGGGCTTGTCTCCAAGTCTGTATGGAGAGTCACAGTCCAGCTGTATAACTGAATAAGAAAAGAAAGAGAAACTCTGCAGTCTCTCATGCCAGAGCATCCTTGGAGCAATATGCTACAAGCAGGGGATAAATTCTCCAATTCTCTGTTGCTAGAATGACACTGACACCCTCCAATCCAAAGCAGAAAACAAAGCAGATCAAAGTAGCCCCATTCAGTGCCCCAGCCAAAAACCATCAGCAAAGAAATAGTGTTAATGTGAGAAAGAAAATCCCCAGACCACAAATACTGCCAATGATCCTTTTCATCTGACACAAAAAAAATTAAGAGCAGAGGCCTCAACTTGCAGCTGCTGGTGAACATTGGTGAACATCTGCTGCTATGTGTCACTCCACGATGCCATTACCAGTGTCTAAGACCAAGTCTCCTAATGAGTCCTTGCTGGCTCTATCTGGCTGCATGGGATGTGGTCCAGCACAGATGCTGACAAGCACTGCCATGGATACTCCATTCCTGTGTATTTGGAGGACCAAAATTAATAAGACTCTCTGCAATAGGGCACGCTAAGAAATCCCAATAATGACACACCTCCACAGAGGTAAAGCAAGGCTTAAAATATGAACATCTCGTAACAGCAGTGGGAATGCTTTGGAACCCAAGAAGAAAAGAGCCTAACTGGGGATGGCAGGTGTCTGCTCTTTTAGAGGTTTTGGATCAGAAATTTCAAAAAAAAAAAAAGAACAAAGAAATGGTGATAAACAATTTCTCCTTGATTCCTCCAGGGATCTGAAAAGACATGAGACGTGGGCTTTCCATCAGTTTTCAATCTTTTTGCTCAATTATATTCTGTCTTTTAATGACACCCTTTCCTACCTCACCTCCAAGAGAGCTATTCCTGATCTGCAGGAAGACTGCAAAAGACTAAGTTACAAAACCCAGAAGAGAACATCATGCTGGTTTTACTTCAGCCAGCAGGCACAACCTAAGCACAGAGGATGATTCAGACCAACATGAAAAATATGAGCAAATATTAATGCTTCTGAACCTCACATCTTCCCCTTGCCTTCTATTAATTTTTGTCTCCCATTTCAAAAAACAAGCATTCAGAATTCAAACCCGATTATATAAGCCACATTTTTCTAATGGCATACCTCAGACAACATTAAAGCTAAATGGAGTCATATCAGACACTGTGAAGTTTTTATTGCAGAGACAGAACACAGAAAATTACATTACATCAGGCATTGTCAGACAGCTCACAATAAAATTCCCAGGCACGTCTATTTATCTCACAGTGGATTTGTTTGCAGCTTGCTTAGCCAGGTTTGAATTGTACTTGGACCCTTCCTTAGCATCTGTCATCATCCAGGTGTTT
>VZTT01068966.1:999-21691 GCA_013400855.1 Buphagus erythrorhynchus
GATGTGGCTGCATTGTTCTGCTTCAGCATCCTGAAGGGATATCTTGATGGATATATCCTGTCAAAGAGAAGATGAGCATTGCCTTGGAGCAAGAGAGGAAATAGAAACATTGGGGAATATAGCAAATCCATTTAGAACTTTGTTTGTCCCACTGGTAGACCTAACCAGCAGAAATGCTGGATCTGCTGAGAGATGGTCAAGAACTGAACTTTCAGGATAGAGGAGTCTTTGTTCTCTGCCTCTTTTGAGCTTGGTTGACTGGGGGAATTGGCCTTTTTGTTCCTCTGCCCTTACAGCAAATCTCTGCCTATAGCTGTTCACCNGCTGCTGAATACCCAGTCCAGGGCAAGAGCTGGTGGTTTTCAAACGTGAGGAATGCACATGGATTACTGAATGTTCCCTGGGAGGCTGCTGAGCCTCTGGGGGTGGCTACATCCCCCAGTGCTCCTCATGCAATATCTGCATGCATTTATTTAATCCACCTTTGCAGCTGCTGAGCTTGATCCAGGATGTGGCTGCATTGTTCTGCTTCAGCATCCTGAAGGGATATCTTGATGGATATATCCTGTCAAAGAGAAGATGAGCATTGCCTTGGAGCAAGAGAGGAAATAGAAACATTGGGGAATATAACAAATCCATTTAGAACTTTGTTTGTCCCACTGNCCTATGAACATGCAAGTGAATGTGAACAGTCTGGTTACCTTAAAAAATCTGCTGAGAGATGGTCAAGAACTGAACTTTCAGGATAGAGGAGTCTTTGTTCTCTGCCTCTTTTGAGCTTGGTTGACTGGGGGAATTGGCCTTTTTGTTCCTCTGCCCTTACAGCAAATCTCTGCCTATAGCTGTTCACCTCATTCAAGGTACCAGCAACCAACCTGAGACCAAAAATTTCTCCATTTTCTTCAAGGTTTAATGTGAATCCATGTAGCAATCTGAAAATGTCTCCATGGACTTTGCTGGAGCACAAGTCATTTTAACATACTGAATTCTGCCACGGGTGTGAGATGCTCAGTTCACCAGTCCCTTTAAGCTGTGTGTAAACCTGCAATTTAAAGCAATTCAGCTCACTACATGTTAGTGATCCAAAAATTAGGCTTGTTATTTAAACACACTGATCTCCTTCTCAATATAGACCCTTGTTTAGGAAATTATTTGTCTCAACTGTCTTATATTTATCTCAGTGAGATGAGCTCCCCCAACATACCTGTCCTGTTACAGGTTCCTTCCTCTGTGGCAGCCAGTAGTTAATGACTTACATAGATATTTATAGGCTTTTCTGGCTTTTCCAAGCCACTAATAATAATGTTACCTTCCCCACTTACAGTGTGCAAACCTCTGAAGATGCCATGCTCCCCAAAAAGAGATGCAAAGGCTCAAGAAAAGCCCTTTTCAAGGATTTGGATGGAAGTGTCCTTCATCTGGAACCACCTGTCTCTGTTTTCCCCAAGTCAGAATTTGAATGGACAGAGTT
Source organism: Buphagus erythrorhynchus (assembly GCA_013400855.1). NCBI lineage: Eukaryota > Metazoa > Chordata > Aves > Passeriformes > Sturnidae > Buphagus > Buphagus erythrorhynchus. The sequence continues at coordinate 2,471 of VZTT01068966.1, forward strand.
CTACTCAGAAGCTGGTAAGTGCCTGTGCTGACAGGAGTGTTTGCAAAGTCATGCAGACATTTGAGCCATGAGATGTGACTTTCACTGAGATCTAAAACTGAGGTTGAGGTCATGGTGGTTCCAATCTGTGTGATTCCTTGCCAGGAAGGATGTAGTGAATTGCTGTAGAGGTCTGGGGTGACTCAGTGTGCAGCTCTGTGCCCACTAGTGCCACTCTGCCTTCTTGCAGGATCATTTCACCTGATCCTTAGCCCCTTTAGGGTCTGACTCACTCGATTGGATGGTAGAAAGAAATTCTTCCCTGTGAGGGTGCTGAGGCCATGGCATAAGTTGCCCAGAGAAGCTTGGCTGCCCCTGGATCCCTGGAAGTGTCCAAGGCCAGGTTGGATGGGGCTTGGAGCAGCCTGGGATAGTGGAAGGTGTCCCTGCCCATGGCAGGGGGTTGGAATGAGATTATTTTTAAGGTCCCTTCCAACCCAAACCGTTCCATGATTGGTCATTCTACCTGCTCCTTGCAAAGTCCTCTGAGAGCATTAAGGGGAACATGCCATGAAAACATCACAAAACTGCAAAATAATACCAATAACTTGCCCAGCAAGGATTTTCATCCACATCCCACTGAGGAAATAATCAAGCTGAAAACCCACTCCAGAAGTTTGACGACCCCTCTCTGTTTAAAAAAGGGGCCATTCTGCTCAGTAACCACTTTCTGAAGGCTCCCACAGCAAGGCTCCATTCTCAGCCTGATTAGAACTCAGCTCTGTGATTCCAAATAAACTCTTTAATTACAATTATCATTCCCTGTGCCTGCTGCTGATGGTGGCCATTTTGCTGTAGAGATGCATCGTTTGTGACTCTGCTGGTATGGGAGACTGATGGGAGGGACTGTAATTAATCCTGTTTTCCTTCACACTCTAAAACTGATTAAACACAAAAAGAACTTTAAACAATGTGTAAGGCTTTTCCTCTAAGGATCCCACTCTAGCTGGCTGCTTACAGGGTTGATTTATGTGTTGTCTAGATGCAAACACCGATTTTTATTGTACCTTTTCCACCCTAATTATGAATCACATCCAAGCACTAATGCTCTGGTACTATTACCACTTAGCACCTGCATATTAATGAATACATTTGCATACAAAACCTGGATTTTATTCAGATTCCCACCATTTTTAGCACATCCTAGCACACAGTCATAGGTGTAAGAGGGATCCCCACCATCTAAAGTGCACTGAGGGCACAGCCTTCACTCGACAGGGTTTATCTCCTGGTCAAGTGGAGGTAACAGCATATGATAAATGTTGCCTGCCTCTGAAGCTATGACAAAATTGCTATGTTTTCTTTTTGCTGCTCAAATCTGAATGGGGATTTTTTCCCCTTCCCTTCGCAAATGGGTGTTAAATTCCTCTGCATTTCTCATTCTGACCTGTGGTTCCTTTTGTCTTGAGGTTGACATTTGGAAAGGCACAACTTGATGATAAGGTGATTTCGTGGTTGTCTTCTTCCCTTCTCTCCTTCTCCTCCTGGAAAGTTGTAGCCCTGAGTGCAATGCAGGCTCCCAGGATAGACAAATGGGAGAAAGGGCTCAACTTTTCTGCTCCCACTGATGTCCTGCCAGCAGGACCAGAACAATTATCATCCCCTGGACACTGATGAGGCCAAACCTCAAGTTCCATGTTCAGTTTTGAGCTCCTCACTGCAAGAAAGACATTGAGAGATTGGAATGTGTCTACAGAAAGGAAAGGAGCTGGGGAAGGGCCTGGAATATAAATCCTATGAGGAGCAGCTGAGGTAGCTGAGGTTCCTTAATCTGGAGAAAAGAAGGTTCAGGGGGACTCTCTACAACTCCCTGAAAAGAAGGATTGGCCTCTTCTCCCAGGAAATTAGTGATAGGTCAGGGGGAAATAGCCTCAAGCTGCACCAGGGAAAATTCAGGTTGGATATTAGGAAAAATTTCTTCCCAGAAAGGGTGGTCAGCCATTGCAACAGGCTTCCCAGGACAGGGGTGAGGCCACCATCCCTGGAAGCATTAAGAAAACCAAGAAGATGTGGCCCTTTGTGATATGGTTTAGTGGCCATGGTGGCATTCATTCAGTCTGGGCTTGATGACCTTGGAGGTCTTTTCCAGCCTCAATGATTCTGTAGGGCCAGATTCCCCTTTGCTTCAAGGCCTGTGCAGATGGTGATGTTGTCATAGAATTATAAAATCACAGAATGGCTTGGAAGGGGCGTTGGAATGGGATGATTTTTAAGGTCCCTTCCAACCCAAACCAGTCTATGATTGTATGATTGTATGATACACATAAATATTTATGTTCACTTCTAGCTTTCATTTGGGCCAATCAGACTGAAATTACTGTTCCTCAGCCATTTTTAGATACTCTGATTACTCTATGGGAGCAAACCAAAACACTCAGTAGCCTTCAGGGACAAAAAAAGTCATGGAGATGTTTTATCAGAATAAGGAATATCACAGGGAAGAGGCTGTGAGAGCCATAACGGGGGCACAAGGGATCATTCTGAAATATATTAGTGCTCCTGGATTCACATGATGTCTTTTACTGAAGATACAATCAGTACAGAATTTATGAAATTTATTATTTCTATACCCACCTTTTTCCCCCCTTTGTTTTCCTGAACTTTTATCTGCTGAGTTTGCTCTTTGCTCATAGACAAAGCTTTTTATTGTGACTCTCTGAAGAAGCAGAATTGTTCACTTCAAAATGAAGTTTTAGTTTTCTGGATAAACCACAGAATTCAGAGAAAAAGAACAAAAAAGGAGGGAACAGATCCAAGATTTTTGTTGCTATTATTATTTCTACTGCAAGAAAAAAGGAGTAACAACAAAAGTGGGTTTGAGTCCAACAAAGCATAATTACTTTTTAATATGAGAGTCCTTTTAGTCTTTTATTTTTTTTGTCTTTTAAATATAATACTACAAAAGTTTAAAATTAAATGTTTTCCAACACCCTCCTCCCTAAATAATTTATGAGGAACTTTCAAAGTACCATTTTTTGAATTATCCAAAACAATTTAATGAGTTTAACATGAATTTGTAATTATTTAAATCTCTTTGAGCTGCCATTTTTGGATGACAAAATGCTTTTCTCCTAAAACTCATGTCTAGAGCAAGCCTCTTGCAAAAGAGCTTGGGGCCTGGCCTGGAGCACTAAATGGTTCCATGATACAGGAAATACCAGAATCATAAGCTGTACAGCAGAATTAGCTATAAACAGGAGTGTCTAGTTGGGTAATTAAGGACAAGTGAACAGTTTGTGTATTCAGCTGATTCCTATGTCCAGGTTAAAACCCCAGCTCCACGAAGGGCAGCTGATACAACCATCCTTGTGTAGTTGAAGGATCAGCCAGTTGCTGGCTTTTTGCAGTGTTCACAGGACTCTGTTATCACAATTCTTCATGTTTGTAATCTGGGATGACTCCCAGAGACATCGAAGTTCATTGTCTTCCCTCGGTGGAAATGTGGCTGAGGAGCTGAAACTGGTAGAAGATCCAGCTGTCCCCATTTCTGTTGTCTCCAGTGTCATCATAGAACCATGGAATTTTGGAATGGTTTGGGTTGGGAAGGACCTCAGAGGTCATGTCATTCCTTCTCTTGTCATGGGCAGGGACACTGTCCACTAGAGTTTCCTAATGTCTCCTCCAGTGAGCAAAGAGAGATTGACACATTTCGTGGGTAATACACAGAATCGGAGAGATGAAACCAAGTCTTTCAAGTTTTAGTCTTGAGCCTGCAGACATATGTTTTCTTCCCTCTGACAGATACATTCTAGGCATAATCTAAGGCAATTTGGACTGAATAATCATAGAATCATAAAGCAGATCAGGTTGGAAGTGGACTCAAAAGCTCATCTGGTCCACCCTTTTGTGGGAAAGGAGCATTATCTGGCACCCTGTCCAACTGCATTTTGAAAACCTCAAAATGAGGATGTGATGGAAACTCACCATGTCCCTGGGAGGTCGTTCCAATAAATCATAGAATCACAGAATGGTTTGGCTTGGAGGGGACCTTAAAGATCACCTTGTTCCATCCTCCTCCCATGGGCAGGGACACCTTCCACCGTCCCAGGTTGCTCCAAGCCCTGTCCAACCTGGCCTTGGACACTTCCAGGGATCCAGGGACAACTACAACACCCAGTGATTGCTATCACTGTGAAAAAAATGTATTTCCTATACTGAGATGTGACCTTTCCTGGTGTAAGCAGTACCTGTAGCCCACTGTATTCCTCATGTGTCTCCTTGTGAAGAGAGAGCCTCATCCTCCTTGTAGCTTCCCTGTAAGTACTGGAATGTGGTGCCAGGATTCTCTCCTGAGCCTTGACTCCTCCAGGGAGAACACACCTAATCCTTCAGCCTTTCCCCATGGCAGAGGTTCCCCAGCCCTTTCACCAGCTTTGTGTCCTTCCTTCAGTCCTCCCTGATTCTGATTTACTGGGGGATGATGAAGCTCTGGGCTATCTGATGTATATTCATGAAACTTTTTCTTTCTGTTGTAAACATATGCTCCTTGCACTTTGTGTGAATAATTGAATTTATTTTCTACCTTACATCAGTCAAACCTGACAACTATTTGTGTGTTCTTGGGATACAGTAGAAGAATTAGTGAAATTTAGTTCTGTAATACCCCTGTGGGATGGACATTTATTTTGGCACTAGTTTTCCAGGAAGAGGAGAGAATTTGTGGCTTGCCCAGAGTCAGTAATTGAATTAAAAATTATCCTTCCAGAACCCTGACAGCCAGGCTCTGAATCTAAAATCACCCTACCCTGTTAAGGCAGGTGGAACTTTATGGTTGCATTGACTAGAATCAGCCCAAAGTGTATTTTACGTAGCACTTTTTACTAAAAAAAATATTCCTGGACTATATATTGGAACATTACTGAACATTTAAATTCTGGCTACAATTATAAACAAACAAACAAAAAAATTGCAGTCGTGTTTTGTTTTGTTTTTTTCAATTATTCTTAAAAAAAACCCAGATAATTTTTAATTGACTCAGTATTAGTCTATTGGTGAGAGGATCAGTGTGTTGTGGACAACTGAACTTTTTATCTGACCAGCAAATCATTGAGATTATATTTTCCTGTGTCATTTTCAATCTAGACAAATATAAAGCTCTGAAATTGCTCAGTAGTCTTGCTTACTCTCTAGAGGTAATCAGTACATTTTCTAAATCATAAAGAGGAAAGTGTTTAATACATAAATGCTTGTCTGAGACAAGTTGTGCAGACATTCAACAGTCAATTTTATCAAAAACTATTGTCAAAAACTCTTTAAATTTTAACATTGGAGTTAGAAGTCATAAATGAATATGCAGAAGTTTGCTAATTTCATCAGAAATATGATAAAATGTCAGATGTAGGTAAAAACAGTCCAAAATAACTCGGGTTATGGGTTGAGGATTTTTGCACTATTTTCTTTCTTCTGGTAATTTTAATTATTGAATAAAAATCTCAAATAATACTTGGGGAAGCGTAGAATTTTGAGGCACAGGCTGGCAGCATAAGTTAGGGCTAAAGCTGGGTGAAAATGTTGCACCATAAATATTTAATATTCCAAGGAATATGATTAGCCACACTAGCTATGCATAATCATATTCAGTAATTAAAAATGTGTGAGAAGAAAATGCAGGTTTGGTAGGCATTTTGCAAGGAATGAAACAATGCAATATCAGCATTGTTTTCCTCTGGAGCTTTTTTGTTGTTGCTGTTCACAAATAGAAATTTGCTTTTTCTGCAATAAATGGCCCATGCAAAATGGGTTGGAAGTAGCAATGGAAGACATTAAAAGAGCTCTTACCAAGCTATTCTTTCATAAAAACCAAACCTAATATGATCAGAAAATGCTTGTAATCCTTAATTTTCTTGAAAACACATCTCTGGTAAAGATTTCAGCAGACCTTAATTAAGTTGAGACCAAAGCAGAGAATAAAGTTGGGAGGATTTTGTAATGGTCATGGGAGAACAAAATTTAAAGTAATCCAAAGGGAAATTAAGTTATTTTTATATCTTTGATGTCTATGTGGTGGCTCATCAGGGGTGAGATGGTTGAACACACTGAATTAAACAGACAGCTCTGTCAACTGCAGCCCAGCAGGGTGAGGGACAATTCTGTGGGTGGAGAATCCAACAGCTGGGAAAGAAGATAGAACAAGGAATGGCTTTAAACTGGCAGAGGGCAGGTTTAGATTAGAGGTATGGAAGGAATTGTTCCCTGTGAAGGTGCTGGGACCCTGGCACAGGGTGCCCAGAGAAGCTGTGGCTGCCCCTGGATCCCTGGAAGTGTCCAAGGGCAGGTTGGAGCAACCTGGGATAGTGGAAGGTGTCCCTGCCCATGGCAGTTCAACAAGTTGAACTTCTTGGTGTTTTCCAGCACAAGCCAGTCTGTGATTCTGGATGCCACCATGAGACTTCCTTAGGGGATAGCTCTGCCAAGGAAAACCACTCCCCTACATGATTCCTTCTGGTAAATCATGGAGGAACTGGGCACAATTGAGGATGTAGCAACCAGGTCAACACTGGGGCTGAGGTGGCCATGACACTTGTCCATTGTGAAATACTATAAATTGCTTTCCCTCACAATCACCTGCATTTCAGACTCTAATAAAAAGCTATATTCCTTTTTCAGGGTTGTTTTTTCCTTAATTCTGAAGCTAGGATATGTGATATGAATGGCATTGTTCATTTTCCATGTGATCAGCATAGAGCAATGTATATAGACACACAGATTATATATCTGTATATGTACAATTGTATAAGCCTACCAAACTTTATTTCCTTGTTCCCATCAAACAAGGGTATCAAATTCTTTTCTCCTGATGAAGCCAAAAAAACCTTGGGCAAGCCCAGCCATTTTGCACATTTATTGCTGTAAATGGAGTTTAGCTTTTTGTGCCACCCTTTCTGCTTCTTTTCTAAATTCCTCAGGTTCTTTCCAACAGTCATGAACTGATGTTCAGCTGCATAAAATGTAAAATATGTGTATATATCTATTAGGAATGACTATCCAAATGAATTTTTGGAAAAACTGATTATGAAGTCAGGTCCCTGTCAATGGGAGATAACCTTGTCCCTTAGGATAGCAATCCTTTTTGAAGATGTGCCAACAAATAGTTTGTGCCTACTCTTGCTATCAGAAATTCTTGGCTTCTCCTTTCAGCCTTAATTCCTGAGGACAAAAGAGCAGGTTTTTCATTTTCCAAACTCAACTCCTGTATTTAAGGAGCTATTTAGAAAAAAATCCCCATTTTTAGAGTTTGTGAAATCTCAGAGAGTCTGCTTCCCTGGGGTCTCAGTACCCCCAAAACACCCTGTCACCTTCATTTAGGTTTCTAGTTATGGATTTGAAACCCACCTCTCTCCCTTTCTTTATATAAATGTTGTCTGTAACAGAAGCATAAGTTTTTTTTATCATTGGCATGATGAGGCTTCTATTTCAATGTAGTGTTTCTTAAACTGTGATTCATAAAGCATTGGTGGTCCATGAAACCTGAATAACTGATGAATGCACCACTCATGGATTTATTTAGGAGCCTGACAGTTAAAGGTGAAAAGAATTACAAAAAACAGGAAATAAGAGGAAAACAGGAGATAAGAGGAATGGCTGGAAAAGCTGGGTGGCTTGGTCTTGAGAAAAGGTGGAAGAGAGATTTAGGAGCAGCCTTCAAAAACATGAGATTGCTGGGGACTGGAGAGAAAAAATTGCTGTCAAAGTCTGTGGAATCAGAAATAATGGTCTGAAGTATCATCGGGATAATTTTATGTGTTGGGAGGAAATGTTGGACTAAAGACAGAGAAACATAAGTGTAACTTGCCTGAGTGGAGTCCTTATCAGTGGTAGCATAGATAATCAGATAGAGCTGATGTTTTCCTGAGCAGGTGGAGGATGGGTCAAATAACTTCAAATGGCCCCTTTTGGCATCTATTTCAAAAATTCTGAAAATATATTTGTGGCCTAAAGGAATCTTTGAGGTCTGATAGTGATATATGGGTCCAAAGGCCAGGGAGTTGTAAGAGGAAGGTTTGGTACTTAGGACTTTCTAAATGCTTCTGATGAAGACAAAGAGTGACCACTAGGGAGGAAAGAGAGATTGTCTCTCAACCCATGTGCTTGGTCCTGGTCATCCAGTCTGCCTGTTCTTGTGGAATGCCAATGAGTTTGAAAGGATGTGAAATATGTAAGTGTAGAGATGAGTCCCATAGAAAATGGTGTCCAGGGTCTGAGTGGAGTTTACAGCACCAGGAAACCAAAACTGGCACAGATTGCCCAGAGAAGCTGTGGCTGCTCCATCCCTGGAAATGTTCAGGGCCAAGCTGGATAAGGCTGGGAGAACCTGGGATAGTGGAAGGTGTCCATGGCAGGTGGTTGGAATGAGCTGATCTTTAAAGTCCCTTCAAACCCAAACCATTCTATGAATCTCTTCCTTATCTGGGACCTCTCCTCAAAGCTCAGACTTCCTTCATGTTCTCCCAAGGAATTGTTTCATTCTTATTTATCATTCCTGCCCACAAATCTGTCAGTTGTTGGGTGTTATTCCTACAATAGAACACCTAGAAAATTTCCAGCATCTTGTGGAAGAACCACAGAATCACAGAACAATTTGGGTTGGAAGGGACCTTAAAAATCATCTCGTTCCACCCCCTGCCATGGGCAGGGACACCTTCCACTATCTCAGGTCGGTCCAAGCCCCATCCAACCTGGCCTTGGACACTTCCAGGGATCCAGGGGCAGCCACAGCTTCTCTGGGCACCCTGTGCCAGGGCCTCACCAGCCTCACAAGGAAGAATTTCTTCCTAATATCGAATCTAAACCTATTCTCTTTCAATTTGAATCGATTACCTCTTGTCTTGTCAATCCATGTTCTTGTAAATATTCTCTTTCTTGTTGACTCACTACCAGTACTAGAAGGCTATAATTAGATCATTCCAAAGCCTTCTGTTCTCCAGGCTGAGCAACCCCAATTCTCTCAGCCTTTCCCACAGCAGAGCTGCTCCATCCCTCTGCTCATCTCTGGTGCCTCCTCTGGACTCTCTCCAGCAGCTCCAGCTCCTCCCTGTGCTGGAAATCCAGGGCTGGAGGCAGCTCTGCAGGTGGGGTCTCACCTGAGAGGGACAGAGGGGCAGAATCACTTCCCTTGACCTGCTGTCCATGCTGCCTTTGGTGCAGCTGCTACAGAAGCTGCTGATGTTAAAAGTCAAGCCAGAATGTGTCAGGAGGAGCAGAGGGAAGTGGAGAAGTGAGTTGCTCCAGTGAGGCAGTGATAGAACCAAGGACAGCATCTACATGGAACACCCTCTCCAGGCTTGCTGGCTGTTACTTTTAAGGAAGCAATATGGTTGTGTTTATGTAATTAAAAAAAAAAAAAAAAAAAAAAAAAAAAAGGTGATTTTTATCCTGCAAGCATAACTGTATTATTTCCTTTAGATCTTAGAGACATATCTGTAATCCAACCAAACTGCTGAGTGGGAGTTTGCAGAGGTTTACAGGGGAAGCACCGCGTTTTGCAACAATTAATTTTGCAGAGGAAGCAGCCTGTTTAAAGACGCCTGCAGCAGTCACTAAAATATGTGTTGTTTTTCAAGGCCACCAGACACACAGTTGGCTAGGTTGGCTAATAAACAAAACAACAATGCAAAAAAAAAAAAAATAAAAAAAACAGTCTTGTGGGGTTTGCAGGAAGAAGGGATGAGAAATAAAATGAATAATGCTTACCTGCTAGGGGTGGGTGAAGACTATAATTGTTTAGCCCACAGCAGATCCCTGCAAGGGTTAAAAATGACAAAGATATTAGTTGGTGACTGCTAAGATAGTTGGTTTGAAGCTCTGGGCAAAACACAGACTGTTATTTACCGGACTTGGTCGATTTACTTCTTAATGCAATAATGACCTGTGAAATGAAACGTGAGCTAGACAATTGTTCCTCATTGTTTCCAGTAAAACATCCTTTCATACCCCATTAAACCACCATTAATTCCATTTGAAAGAGAAGCAGGCACAAACACCAAGGGATATCTCTCTCTTTTCCTCTTTTCCTCTCTTTGTGGGACTGATCAAAGCCTGTGGATGGAAAAGCAGCTTTCTCACCCATTTTAGAGGGTGTTGGGCAGCCTGTGGGGGACACATTTTTGAATGAACACCACAGAGATGTACTGGACTGGCATCCAGTGGATCACATTCCTGAGTTTTGCAGAATGTATCAGGAAATCTGGCAAACACTCAATTTATTGGTGTTTATGCATCAGGTTTCTGTCTCTTTTTTTCAATTGGCTTTCCTCAAGCATGTGATTTATGTAATCATGCAGTGTATGTGCAGATATATCTGTGCATTATTTCCCTCCCAGTCCTTCTAAATACATTTTCAATTTTAAACAAAAGCAGTAGAGTGATAAGTCCTCAAGGTAATAGATTCCTACAGGTTTAAACAAGTTTGGGTCTGTGAAGAAAAACTCTCTGAGTGAACCTCTGTCCCTCCCAAGTGCGTTATCCATTTGGAGTCCTTTGGCTACCAAGAAATCTTCTCTGCAGAGAAACTCCAGTTTTGTGTCTCAACTAAAGGGAAAAACTTTTGCACACTGGTCCAGGGCTGGGAACCCAGCCACAGCTGTGTAGTGTAGCACTGGTTCCACTTGGCATGGAGCTGGGTCCTTTACCTCCTGACTCTCCTCTGCTGTGGCTCTGAAGATGTGCTGATGTGGCACAGAGGGACGTGGTTTGGAGGAACTTTGTGGCATCACATTTACGGTTGCACTTGATCTCAGAGGCCCTTTCCAAGGCCAAACATCCACAGCCTTCCCAACCAGTAACCAAATTGTCTCCTTGCTGCCATTTGGCCTTACCTAATCAGTTCTTTGGCAGGTGTTGTTCACCTGCAAGGAGGTTGCCATGGATCAATGGCCTTGAACCAAGAGTACAACTGATTTCATGCAACCATAATTTGACAGCCTGCACTGTAACATTCCATCATATTAGTTGCTTTTTTTTTTTTTTACTTTCTTCTACTTTTGTATTTTATTTTATACTCTATACTTTTATGTTGTTTGCTACACTAGATACCTTTCATTTTCCCTGATAGATTTATGCCTGGGGAAAGATTTTGTCTGAAAGTTTGCTCAGAAATGGTTCAGCTGCAATGAACAAAATGAAGATATCTTTTGGTGTGTGTTAAAAAACAAATCTCTAAACTCTAGAACCTATGGATTTGCAGCAGAGGTTGAGGGTTATCAGGGAAACAACTCTATGGTCAATGAATTATTTTCCATCTACAGTCCTTGTGAAAAACTGTGTCCAAAACTATTTATGAAAATAAATTGCTTAGATTCATTATTTTCTCATGTTGTTTGAAAGATCTAAGCCTTGTCTATCGCTTGTGAAAATTTCAGCTCCCGCTCTGCTGCATTGTTTGAAGCACAGACATCAAATGCTTTCCTGACTGTTTGGAGCTCAAAGCCCACATTCTAGTTCCCTTGCATTGCATCTGCTAATTAACAAAAGAATTCTGGGCACTTGGTGACCCTTGTTGCTGCCCAAGGGCTGTGTCCCCAGGAGGCAAACATGTGTTGTGTCCTGACTTCACAGACTGGGCTGGGCAGCAGCCAAGGGATTACACAGAGTCCTCTGGGGTGGAATGGAGGAGAGACCTCAAAGTTTAACCAGCAACAAGTATGGCATCCACTGGGAAAAAGCTGGTTGGGTTTTGATTCACTAGCCTTGCTATAAAAGCACCTAGCACAGTTTAGTTTGTGTAGGATTGAGATTTTTTTGTGTGTGCCTATGTGTGACTCAATGATTATTTGTAAGATCAAGTTTCACTTGTAAAAAAAAAATAATCCCCCCAAAAAAAAACATTTTGTGGAAGATTTTAATTGCAGTTCTGAAAAGAGGTGGAGCATGAGAAGTGCAAAATCCCTTGTCATGAATATGACAAGCCATGACTTGGGAAAACAGATATCTTTATTCCTTTCCCTGTAATTCTTCCTACGTAGCCCTGCTCTGATTCAGAGCGAATCACAACGGTCTGTTTGTGTGCATGCAAACATTTGTGTTTATACACACACAGGCACTGTCCTCACAACTGTTCTTGGGAGCATTTCATCATTTTTTCCTCTTATCTTCCAAATATTAGCATTTAATGAAATACACATTTCCTTCATTTATCTTGAACCTACTCCAAGGCCAGCAAATACCAGAACCTCAAATGTTATGACAGGATAGATTCTTTATTGGTTTGTTTTCTTTTCATTCTTTCTGTTTTCACTGAGATTTTTAATTTTTTTTAGAAAAAGATTATAGACTCTTATGTTCCAGCACAAGGAGCCTGGCTTCCAACTGAGGTACACAAATATGTCCAAAAAAATGTCCCTGAGACCCATCCAATGCAGACAGCTGTGCAGCAAACAGGAAATTGAGGAAGTCAGGTTCATCAGAAACACAGGATTTCCTTCGTGGATGTTTCAGATAAAGCTTCTTTAGTTTTTCCATGCTGGAGCAGTGCTGTAAGAGAGCAGGGGAATTATCACCCTGTGCTTTGATGTCTGGGATGTAAAAGTGTCACTGGAAGACAGGTTCTTGTGGGGACCATCACACCTTGGCTGTGTTGCCATGGCCTCTTCCAAGCAAACTCTCACTTGTCTGTCTGTGTTCTGGGCTGGCAGGACACGAGCCAGCTCTGAGCCAGGAGCTGTGTCACTGTGACACACAAGAGCAGGACTGCTAAAGGTGTCTGAGCAACTGAGTTTTGGGGAGAGGTCCCAGAATAATGAATGGAATCACAGAATGGTTTGGGTTGGAAGGGACTTTTAAAGTCAGCTCTTTCCACCCCCTGCCATGGGCAGGGACACCTTCCACTATCCCAGGTGGTTCTAAGCCCCATCCAACCTGGCCTTGGGCACTTCCAGGGATGTGGAACCACAATTCCAACCACAGCTTCTCTGGGCAACCTGTGCCAGAGCACCCTCACAGTAAGGAAGTCACTTGATTACCCTGTGAAAGGAGGATAATTTTTATTTTTCCTTCCACTCATTAGTTTGTAATGACTCTTGACATTTCAGTGTCAAGAGCTACAGTAGTGTCTATGTGGCATCTGGTGTGGTGTGATTCCAAACTAGTTGGAGTCTCCTATGAAACACTGGGAAAAATTACAAACTGGTAATTACCAGTGTTCCTGTGGCATTACTAAATCAGGCAAGCTCTTACATGTTGCCTGTGTGACCTTAGCTTGCCTTGCTCTCCTCTTTGTGCTTTTAAATTTTGACAGCTTTCATTGTCACACTAAGGAGCAATCAATTTTGACTCATTTGGCCCAAAAGGTAATTGCTCTGGAGATGGCTCAGGGCTGTGTGCAACCAAATGTTTTTTATAATAGAGAAGGCTATGGGGAAACCTTATTTTGGCCTTTTGGTACTTAAAGGGAGCTTTTCAGAAAGATGGGAGTAGATAATTTTAGCAGGTCCTGCTGCAATAGGACAAGAGTTAATGGTTTTAAATAAGAAGGTGGTCAACTTTGACCAGATATAAGGGAGAAGTTTTGACAATGAGGATGGTGAAACACTGGCAGCAAGGTGTCCAGAGAGGTGGTGGTGGTGGCTGCTTCGTCCCTGGAAACGTTCCAGGCCAGGTTGGACAGGGCTCTGGTGCAGGTGGTCTCTGGGTGATATTCTTTAACCATGGGGGTGGGGAGGTCCTGGCACAGATTCCCAGAGAAGCTGTGGCTGCCCCTGGATCCCTGGAAGTGTCCAAGGCTAGGCTGGATGGGAACTGGAGCAACCTGGGATAGTGGAAGGTGTCCCTGCCCATGGCAGGGGGTGGAATGGGATGATCTTTAATGTTCCTTCTAATCCAAAGCATTCCAGGATTCTAAGATTCTATGACATGCACACCAAAAATCAGCAGGAAGTGCACAACCATCCATCCATCCCAGTTTCAACCACAGTGCTCTCAGGACAATGACTTAATGGAGCATTTTATCTTAATGAAGCTAAAAGTGTTGAAAGCTCGGGCCAAGAGGTTGCTACACGCAAAAGCTGCATTTCACAAAATAATTACTGAGACAAAGCATGCAAAATCTTCATTTGTAAAGCATAGCTTTGATATAGATGTCATCACCCTACCAAAGTTCAAAGCACATGTGGTTGGCACTATGTGCACCATGGGGTTCTCAGGATATGTAGCATGAGTATAATATAATGCTTAGTTAAAATAATTAGTTGAAAAGAACATATTCATTTCCTAGTGAATTTTTTGAGAAACAGCTCAGTGCTTTGGAAAAAAAGAAAAGTTATTAACTGAGACTGCGTGTAAGAAACTGGAAAATAAATATTTTCATCTGGGGTAGTTATGTTGAATACTCAGTTTTAGATCATACCAAGAACATGTTTATTAATTTAGCATGTAAAAATTTATATTCATTTAAATAGACAAATATAAAAATATGTTATGATAAATATACATATATTTATGAATATATGTGGTTATGCAATTGTTCCACATTCTTCAGTTGCTGGGAAAAAAGACACACAACCAGTGAGGCAGCTACCACAGCATCATAAGGTGCTTTTGAAGAACTTTTCAATTAAAAGGTGTGAAAGGTGTGGGGGGTTTTAGGTGTGGGGTTTTTTTTTCTTTTTTTTTTTCTTCTCTGTTGTAGGCATCCTAAATTGACAACAGCACCTCATTTTTTCTTAGAAAATAAGTTGTCAAGACAAGGTAACCTTGCAATTTCAATTTGCGCCACAATGGAAGTCGTGGACCTGTGCAATATATTGGACTTCTGTTCCTTGCTTTTTTTTTGCCTTTGTTCTTCCTATTATTTTTTTTCAAATCTGGGTAACTGCCCAATAATTCTAGTTTCAAAAGGTCCTATTTTCTGGTTGCTTGGATAAGGCAACTTGAATTAAAACTTTGGCACAGATCTTTCTTAAGAGACCAATATAGAATTTAACTTTTGTGTTTGACAAGCTAATTGGCCAGGGTTTAAAACCATCAGTTATGCAATAAAACTGTATGCAATTAATTAAAGGCAGCCGATTCTTTTCAGTCAGGCTCTGTTCCTGAAACATCCTCCTACTCACTAATAAACTTTGTTCCTGAGGTGTTTTTTCTGAAATTAATAAGCACATTGCAAAACCAAGGTAAGCCAGTCTCATGGTTTGCTTCCCATGCTCACCAGGATGCAACAGTTACTGGACTGAAAATGAAGTTACATCCCTGTAAACTCCATATTGAAAGAGCAATATTTTATTCTCCTCCATGAGATTGACAGAATCACAGAATCCTTTAGGTTGGAAAAGTCCTCTAAGGTGATCAAGTCCAACCAGCACTGCCAAGTCCACCACTAAACCATGTCCCAAACACTGAACACTTTCAAGGATGGTGATTCCAGCACTCCCTGGCCAGCCTGTTCCAGTGCCTGACCACCTTCAGTGAAGAAATTGTTCCTCAGATAGATTATAGAATTAGCTGACCAAAAGCACCATGCAGGTTGACCAAAAATAAGTATGAAAGAAATAGATGATACACTTCTATTGGATAAACAGTTGGAGAAAATACTTGGCAAAAATGTCCCTAATAGCTGTGAGAGTCCTTGGATCTTCTTGGACCTCTTGATGCAACTTGTGGTAAATTAATTACATTTTCTGTCCATGTCTTGCTCCGAGGATTGACCACAATTAAAAACACAGCTCACATTGGAGCAGGGCTGGGCTGTCCCTGGTCTCTGTGCCTTAGGAGGTGGACACAACTGCTTTCTTTTCATCTCTAAGCTAAGAGATGAAGCAACAGCAGGATGTGTCAGGAATGAAGCCAGGCTGACCTGTCCTTGCTGTGGGATGGAGGAATAGGCTGTGCCACTTGTTGAGGACTTTTCCATTTCTCTGAATAATAGAATCACAGGATGATTTGAGTTAGAAGGGCCCTTAAAGATCACCCAGTTCCACCCTCTGCCATGGGCAGAGACACCTTCCACTATCCCAGGCTGATCCAACCCCATCCAGCCTGGCCTTGGACACTTCCAGGGATCCAGGGGCAGCCACAGCTTCTCTGGGCACCCTGTGCCAGGGTCTCACCAATCTCTAAATAAACAATTTCTTCCGAATATCTAATCTAAACCTACTATGCTTCATCTTAGAGCCATTTCCCCTGATCCTATCTCTATATGCCCTTGTAAAAAGTAATTCTCCTAACCCCCTTTTCGATACTGGAAGGCTTTTATTATGTTTCCCTAGAAGTTATTTTAAATTATTAGAGCTGCAAGTAGAATCAGTTGAATTTTTTTTTTTTTTCATTGAAGGAAAATTATAATGTCCTCCTTACTCTTTGAAACCACAGAGTAAGATATGTAAATCAGCTTTAGAGAAACTGTTCTGCCCAGCTGCCTGTGCCATCAGCTTCAAGTGGCTGCTTTGGATCCTTGTGCAGGGAGGGAAACCTGCTTTCTCCTTTCCCTCTCCAGACCCTAAGGGTACAAACTTCCTCAGCCACTCAAATTTGTGTCTGAAGGAAGAAGGAAGCACAATGGAAGTCAGTGACCACACATAAGAAAAACCATCCCTCAGGAAGGGCTGAGGCTCTCTGGAAAAAACTCTGACTCCATGTGAGACTGAAGAGCACTCCAGAGAAAAGAACCCCAAACAAATCAGAGATTAGGTCTGAGTGCAGGGCTGCCTACAACAGTGTCCTGCAGACAGGAATCCTACAGAACTCCAGGAATGGCTTAAAAAATCAGATTCAAATTTTAGTGTGTTTTTAGTGTAATGTTGGAGGCACTGGTTGCTTTGGGAAGAATAATCAGCATTTATAGACTGACTTCCTTTTTCATACCTCCTGTATTTCAAAGAGACCATTAATTCAGGATAGTCTGACCTGAAGGTAAAATAAATTCCTGTACTATTTGTTTATGTATCCTGTCTCACCCCATCTTTTAGCCATTCAAACCTCCAGTGGCAAAGTGTCCCAGAATTTGTGTGACTGGCAACTTCTGGGCACGAGGTGATCCTTAGGAATTCTGATTGATAGCAAGTACCTCTGTATGCAATAATTAATAATGTATTATTGCAGACTGAACAAGTCACTTGGTTCTCTAACATATTCAGGTTTTGGATGTTTTCTGGTGGGTTTTTTTTTTTTTTTTTTTTTTTTTTTTTTTTTCCCCAAGAGTGGTCNATAATAATACCAATAAAAAAGCCATATTTCTGATCAAAGCAGCAAGTGCTTGAATAAAGATTATATTAAAAAGAGAAAAATGTAGAGGTCTTGTTAAAATCTTTGGGTTAGTGTCCAGTTATGTGGATTTTCCCTCTAGTGCTTATTCTGGCATTCATTAAACCCTGATAAGTTACATAGAAACACTTGAAAGAATGATTAGAAATGCTATGTGTGAATAATAGAATTGCTTAAAGGGAAATGGAAATTCTTAAAGGGAAATGCATACTGACATGGAAAGTGAACTTGTGCAATTTTCTCATTGTCCTGGGTTATTATCTTATTCTTCTTATTTTGAGGGTGTTGAATTTGTATCCTTTTATGTTCACAGCTTGGGAGCTGCTTAGGGAAATAATATTGCTGCAGTGGGATTCAGATGTGCTGAAGGTTTTTCAAAAAGCAAAGTATCTTTTTTCTGGTGTCTTTTTTTGAGAGGCTGAGGCTCAAATTTGGAGAGGAAGGGAATTAAAAAGAGAAAAATTCCAAACCAGCACAGGGCTTTCCTCTCCATCCTCCTGTGCTCTCGGGGTGAAAGTCCTCATAATTCAGTTTCAGATGACTTTTCACAGGTGTTTCTTGGTAAATAAGTCCAACAGAGTCCACTTTGCATGGAAAGGGCATCTTGCCAACAGGAATGACAAGGGAACCCTTCATGTTGCAGGAAATGATGCAGCCAGCACCTTCAGAAGGCTTTTTGCTTGAGTAAAGGTTTATTTCTTGTTTACTTGGTGTTGCTATTTAACCAACCAGAGTGTTAATGTCTGCAATGGCAAGCACTGGAGATTAAACCAAAATTAACTTGTTGCCATGAGAACATGTTCCATTCCTTTGCTCTGCTCTTTATGTTACAGAAATAATATATCAGCACTGAGGCAGAGGGGAGCAGAGCTGATCCTGTGGTTGAATTAGGAAGTCAAGCTATAAAAGCCCTAATCTAAACTGTGGGATAATAAAATGTGAGAGGATTTTCTGAAGTCCACTGCTGATCACATCATGTTTGTTTAGTAAGATGGGAGTGTTTTCACTGAGATAAAAACTTAGATTTCATCAAGAGAAGTTTCAAACCCAACCTTCAATACTTTAAGCCACAGTGGTTTAATGGGACATGGAAAAGCATTTTTTAAGCCATTTTGAGGTTTTGTGCTCTACATGAGCTATATGTGGGTATAACATCGACATGCCTTTCCTTGCCAATGTTATCCAACAGAATTTGAGAAGTGTTTCTCCCTTGTATTTTCTTTTTCAACAGTCAAAACAATCTCCAAGTCAGAGGATGAAACCCTGCCCCTCTGATCTCAATGTCTGTGCTGACACAACTCTCAAAGAAGGTTCTGTGGAGAAACTCAGCTCCCAGATCCATCCACCTTTCACCCCACAGAGACCACACAGGTAGATGATGGCAGAGTAGAAAAACACCTGAGGTCACACACTGACCTCAGGTTCATGGGTCCTTTATGGTCTGCAAAGATTTCAAGCAAACTGAGGCCCAGAGAATCATGTGTGCTCTGAAAACTGGTTTTGCCTTATTTCTAGGACCTGGTTTATTGCTGCTGTGGGCTGTGGGTCAGGTCTTGCACTGTGCCAAGGAGAAGGTGTAGGTGCACTCTGAATATTATTGCATAGCTTGCTTTTCCAAAGAGACATTCAGGGTAAACTCCAAAGATTCATCTTGCCTACCTGAAATAATCTCTCTTTAAAAACGATGTCTAAGGTGCATAAATTTCCCATGCAAGGTGTTGATTTCTCTCAGCTGAAGCAGCCACGCTCAGGCTCAGATACTCATGTCAAAACACACAAATGTACAAACTAGGTAAAAAGTCAGACCTAGGAGAAAGCATTGCATGGAGATTATTTCCCATGGTGATGGAGATGTTCTCTGAAATGGTTTTGTAAGACTCCTTCATAATTTTGCTGGTGGAAATGTAGTACTGCAAAACCATGGCCTTCTGCAGATGGCACAAGGCATCAGAGTTGGATTTTCTGGTGAGATCTGGAAGAGAGACTCACTTC
>VZTT01068967.1:2829-31320 GCA_013400855.1 Buphagus erythrorhynchus
AGATTTTTAAAGAGTGGTGACGTGAGGGTATTTTAAATTAGTCAACCATGACATTCAAAAACAAAACAAAACAAAAACAAAACAAAACAAATGTACCATATGCAAGTGATATAGACCAGTAGACCAAGATCAGAATGAATTTAAGTTTAAACTGCAATTACAAGATACTAAGGGGAGTTCTGTAGATAAAACATGAATATTGGACAACTGACAATTATTGTGCTGACAATTATGATGCACATCACAGTTTCAATATAGACACTGTAAGCAAAATGCAACATTATTAAATTATATTTTAAAAAATCGGAGAACCAGAGACTAAACTTAGCCAATAAAAGCTACCCAAGGCTTATTTTATTTTCTGATTTTTCTACTGTACATTTTATTTCACACTAAATACAATACCACTCCTTTTCCCTAGCCTTTCTGCACTTCATTTGTCATGTAACTCAGCACAAGTTGTTAATGCACATTTGTCTTACAGTGTTTTCCAATGAAGCACAGAGAAAATGGGAGGAAAGAGGTGCAAGGTATGGAAAACTACATGTCCCTTTTATTAAATTGACTGTGCTGTCCTACGTGCACAGTGTGTAGCAACATGCAGCTGGGATGGTTTCTGCACCTTCTTCAGTTTCTAATATACATATTTACTTATTTCCTCTTTGTTCTTTGCCTGTGTCAACATGTAAAGAATTCATCATTCTGACCACAAAAACCAGGTGAGAGTCCAGCTTGATAAGAACAATAATCAAATCAAAGGGTAAAATGGTAAGAACTTTTGACATGACACAAGATAACATGAAGATGATATGGACAAATCCATAAGCTCACTCATCAAGAGAGGCACACTGAATTTACTGCACTCTGCACAAGTGAAGCATGAAGAATTCACTGCACTCTGCTTGAACATAATAGAACTACATCTCATTCTCAAATTAGCAAAGAATAGATAAGAAGTTAACAAGAATTAGGCAGCTGCTTTGGAAAGAAAGGGAGGAGGAGAAAAATACATGAAGAAGCAAGAAAACAGAGGTATAGTAAGATGACTGTCAAAGGCACTGATTTATAGGGGTGTTCAAGCAACAGTAAGAAAGCAGTAAATCTATATAATTTTAATAACATTTTTCTGAGGTGAAAAAAAGGGCATTCAGTGAGGCAAGTTATTAAGAAAGGCACTCAGAAAGATGGTGGAAAAGTACTTCTTCCATGTGAGTAGTGGACAGGTCACAGCTGAGATGCCAGTGATCGAGAACAACAAAAGCAAGGATTCCCCAAACACAGACTAAGAAGAGCACTGAGGATTAATCAATAAACACAAGATGCTTGATAATCAGTTCATTCAAACAGAAATAAATGAAATATTCAGGTCAGATCTCTGTATTTTGTACAAACATGAATAGTAAAGGCAGAAGTCATCAAGTGAGCAAACAGCTGGATTACACATGACCCAGTAAAGAGTAAGGCACCTTTGTACAGTTACTGCACATACCCCTAGAGCATCAATAACCATCAGCCCATGAGATGAACTTCATTAAAATTCAGATAGATGGAACCCAGTTTTCCTATTTTAAAATAACATACTTTTTGCATAATTCATTCCCCATGATCTGAAAACCTGTGGAACTTAGAGTACATTCACTTTTTACTCCAATGGCTGGCTGTTCATAACAAATAGAAGATTTATTTCTTTGCTCTCAAATGAACTTACTCTTTTAATCAAACACACTATTACAAAAGTAGTTATTATATTAATTTTGCTTTCTTGAAAATACAGTGGTTATACCTTTAGTTTCAAACAGCAAAGGACACATGAGAAAGTAAGAAAAAAAATGTACAAGTATAATAGGGTAAAATACATTTATAAAGAAGAATTATCCAGCAGGGTAAATCACCTCATTCCAACCAATTTATAAGGCTTTTTTGTTTTGATTGGGTTTTTTTTGCTTTCATTTATAGCAGAGTTTTCCTTCAGAAAGAAAAGAAGCATTCAGCACCTTGCCATCCTGGCAGAAGGCAAAACTGCACAAGAAATTATTTCCTTCAACCCATTAGCCAAAATAGCTTATGCTGAAATCTCCATGTATTGCTACTTCTAGGCTGTAAATTCTTAGAAGAGAAAGCCATACAAGTTGGTGCCAACTATAAACCATTCTTTGATTCTTAGATTTTAACCTCAAAATCAGCAGGGGTTCTGTCACTGCTTCCAAAGGATGCAAAGTGAAACACTTTAAAGTGAATGACCTAAGATTACTGGAAAAGGACATAAATGAGCTATCTTGGAAAAAATAATTAGCAATTATGCATAACACACCAAGACTAATTTGCTTAACATGTCCCAAATGTTCCTGTTACAGTTGGTGTTAACTGGAGACTATGCATTTATTCACTTCTCAGTATCCTTCTCATTTCAAAACCACTTTTCCTTATCATTACCAACATATTTCTGTCATATTTGAGGACAACATAGCAATAGATAATGCTGATTTGACTACAGAAATTAGTGGGATTTTTTTTTCACCAGATCTAGGTCCAACCTTTTATTGCCTTGGCTGAAGTCAAGACTGGATCAGCACCTTTTACTATCAATTCTTCTGGATATTCCACCTGTGTAAATCAAACATTTTGTTGGCATAGCGTTATTGAATAAGGTTCTGTATGTTATAAGGAGAAAAATAATTACATCTGCTAAAAAAAATCAGCATTTGCTAAACATTATTATAATGTCTGAATGTAACACAGAGTATTTGCTAAGGACAGTTTTGTATTAGGATGCATACAGTCATTAGAAGCAAATTTCAAAAATGGAGTTTGAACATATGGAAACAGCTATAATGGCTTAGCATACATACACAACAACAATAAGATGGAAACTTCAAATGCTTTGTGATATTAACTTTTTTTATTGTGCATTTCTGACTTTTTTCTCCTTTTGATTTGAATACCATACACAATACAGAAGACGAGTTATAGATTATTTTCTGAGGTTCAATCTAAAATGCACAGCTACATTTAGAATACTTCAAAATTGGCCTAGGTAAAGAGTGAGTTAACAGGGTCTTTCAAAGACTAACTAAGGAGATCATATAATCTATATAAAAGATGATAGAAAAATATGATTCAGTAGATACAGATTATTTCACAGTGAGCCGGGGGGTGACAAGACTTTCTTCACTGTGTTATGGTGCTGAGGATGAACATATGGAAGACAGTTCCTGATGTGCCAAAGGAACACCATATCTCAGGAGGGTTGAGGAACTACAACCTGGATAATATACCCCAAAGAATTATAAATGTGACTGTGATCTCTGCAGAGAGAGAAAAAAAAAATGCTAAAAGTCAGTGTAATCTCATGAATGCAATCTAAGCAATCTGAGACATTAGGCAAAAAAGTAGTGCCCTTAACAATGCAACTCAGAAAATCTGCAGCAAATGAACTGTATAGATGGAAGGAAGGTTTTCAAGTGTAGGGGTGTATGCTGGGCTTTGCACCACTTATTAGTGGTTTGTCATCAGTCTCATCTGTTTTCCCTCAGAGGCAGGATTATTAAAAAGGCAATTGAGATGATTCTGATGTTTGGGCTTGGATGTTTATTCTATCTTATCAGAAATTACAGAAAGTAGGACAGCACCTCTAGCTCCTTGCTAGAAGTGGGAAAAATGGCTCCAGCTGAGCCTGCTTCAAGACCTTTTAAAGCTAAACAAACTAATAAAAGTTTAACAACTACATGATTTATCCTTTTGACCCAATAATAGATTCCCACAACCCTTAGAGTGACATTTGACTGACCAAACAAAGACAACTACCTAAGTTCTATGAAGAAGACGGAAAAAAAAGATGAACAAAGAAAAAGACACCACCCAAAATTCTCCATCTTGTCTTATAACCACCACTATATTATAAAAACCTCAAATTTAAAACCCATCACCCAGTGAAAATACACATATCTAACCCACTACACATTTGTGATTTTTAACTCATTATTCACATTTACAAGCCTTCTCCAAGGTTTCAGGTCCAGAGCAGTGTTTTCCAGGGGTTCTGTGCCTGGAAGCACAGAAAGCTCAAAAACTCCAGATTTCTGAGATCCAATATTCAGGTTTCAACTTTTTTTAGAAAATAATTAATAGCTAATTTTTCCTTTGCTGATGTTGCTCTTTCTTGTTGTTTCCTCTTTTCTTGGTATACTTATTTGAAACTAGAACTTATTTTGCTTGTTATATTTCTGTTTGCAATTATCTGAAACTAAAAGCAAGTTCAAGATAGTTAGCCAACATCAAAGAACTTCACATTAGTCAGCACAATTATGACTTTAATACAGGAGGTAAAAGGTCTCTGTTGTGAGCATCTAAGTTTCCAGCATAGGCAAGCACACCACTACAAGCCACAACGGCTACCTCACATTGTTCCTCAGAGGAACTGCAGCCCCTGGCTCCCCAGTGATCCTCCTCCTGTAAACTGAGAGCCCTGCAGCTCCCCAAGATGCTCTCTGACGTGTTACAAACAGTAACAATGAGTGGGAAAAGACCAAGGAGTTCAAAAATGCTTTCCTTGAAACAGATGCATGGAAGGAGCAAGGTGCACCCAGATTAGACACAGGATCCTACTACTCCTCTTCAATAAATAAGCCAGTGATAAACAGCTGGAAGCTACCACCTTCTTTACTGACCTTTTTCTTTCTCTTGATTTTCCCCACACTACACAGTGGAAAAAGAAATGCTTTCCTCTCCAGATAAGGCTTTTTAAAGTCCACCTTTTAAACAACCAGTGCTGGGGGTTTTGGCTATTTCTCTGATTTGAGGCAGTTTGTATTGTACTCCTCTGGCTTTTTTTCATACAATCATGTCCTGGCGACTTGACAATTCTTTTTTCCTCTTTTATCAGCAGGATACCAAGAAATGGTGATAGAGGAGAATGCTGGCAGCAGTAAGGATGACTATCAGAGGAGTGAAGGCAAGAAAATGAGAGGGCACTCAAGGTACACTGCTTCCAGTCCTCCTGGTGAGTATACCCTCAGTCAGTCCCAATGGAAGAGAAAGGCAAATCTGCAGCTGTTTGCTCTGCACTCCCACCAGCTGCTCCAAACACATCAAGGGTAGAGAAAGCAGAGAGAAGGATGAGCAGCTGCTGTCAGCTGTAGGGCTCTCCCAAGCACATCCATCAGTCCAGCTCCAGTTGGCCACCTCTGTGACACAGTCTGGGAGAACTGCCCCAGGAGTGCAGTGTCAGAGACACCAGCCCCCAGGGGCTGGCTCAGCCCACACACAGGCTCTCCTAACACAGCAGCAGCACAGCGAGGGCAGGCAGAAGTACGACAGAGATCTGCAGGCTCATGGCTCAAGGTGCAGCTCTGTGTATTGCAGAGAGGTGTAGCTTATCAGTCTCTGACAATCATGTTTGATGGGAGTCTTGCTGAAAGACAGAGGAGCAGACACCTGCCCCTACCAGACACCTCCTAGGGCAGTGGGAGGCTGGCACATTGGAATAGGCAAGACTGAGTGATGAGAAAACCCTCAGTGGATAAGGAGGGGCAGAGCTGTGCCTGACTGAAATGAGATCAGAGCTGGACAGCACAGCAGTACCACAGCTGGGGAGCTGCAGCAGCAGCGTCTATCCTGATTGAAAAACTTTTCTTTTTCTCTCCAGTGAAAACTGGGGGAAGAGGAGACCAGAGGTTTGACAGTAGCAAGGTGAAGAAAATGTTGCTTTGACATGAATTAGCCTAAGACAAAGTATTTGACTTTGTATGATATTTCTTTACACATTAATAGCATTTTCTTGTCCAAGCTTCATTTTCCAAAATGTCTCTTAAAAAGTCTTCCAGAATCCCTGACCTTGATGTCCACACTGATCTTTCAGTAGTTTGGTGTCAATGAGTTTGCAGTTGTATTTGCATCCTAGTATCCCTCTTAGCCAAAGAAGGAGGCAGCTCCTCCCTGCTAAGGAACACATCATTTCTGCTTAGCTGTTTTGGCCGCTCACTGTGTGGCTACGTACCAAGGTCATTCATGAAATATTCCTGCAGATTAGAATGTTAAGTTAATAACATGCTCCTCTAAAAATGAGCATCTCTACAGTACATTTCCTGTATCTCTTTGGGCCTTTTAGTAAATATTCAAACACATAAATTACAAGGAAACTCTTAAACAAAACCTGAGGACGAAATCTCTTGTGTAACTTGCTAAAACAGTAGGTTTGTTGTGCAGAGAGGATTTGCTGGCAAATACACACAGGCTACTGTTTGAATAGGTAATGTCATGGTCCATCTACTGCTCTTGGATGACCCAATTGTACTTATTTCTGTGTAGGAACACCACAAAGAACATCAGTGTTCATTTTTACAGAAGTATGAAGTATTCAAGAAGAAAATCAGTGTTGGAGCTAGACTGTATTCCTTTCAGTTTCTGTTTAGATCTACATCTGAAAGGAATAATAACCCATCAAGGAAGACAATTTAACTATGACAATACTGAAGTTTTGAAAGCAGCACAAATACTCTCTAACTCTCTATGGCATTGCAGTTTCTCTGTTGATAAACTAGGTAAGGAAAGTTTAGTTGCTTAGTTTTTTCCAGATGATCTATGATATACCTGAGAGATGAAGGACAGATGCTTCACAAATAAGATTTACATATCAAGGGCTGGCTTTGCAACATAAATAACTGACACCAAAGTTTTACATGAAAATGGTATTAAGGTATATGTTTATATGGTGATTTCAAGAAGAGTACTGAAGAACTAAATCACATTTTACAGGGATCAAATATTATCAACAGGACATTATTTTCAAGAAGCTGAAGGCAAAAAAATTAATACAGAGCTACTTATAGAAGACATAGTATTGGTAATCACAGAAATTAATATATAAATCATAAGCAACAGAAAGGTGTACCAAAAAAAATTCTGATGCTGCTAATCCACTGAAAACCTCTCTTCTGAATTAGCCACATGACTGGGGGGAAAAAAAAAAAAAAGTAGTTACCCTGAATTTAAGTGGAATTTTTAATTATTATTTGTCTCCTTTACCATGACTGGTATTCTTCATTTCACAGATATGATCTGATCCACAGGAAAAGCATACTGAGCTTGAAACATTTGGTGGTATAATCTTTCTCACCCTTTCTCTGAAACTTACACCTCTCTACATGGGTATGTGTCTTCCACAGAATTTATGATGAAATTTCTTGCTTCTATCCTTAAGGAACACTGCAAATGTTTAGGGGGATTTTACTGATGTGGGGATTGTACTGGAGGTTGTTCCACTACAGTCCCTCTGCCTGTCCACAACACTGGCACATGCAGTCGAGTATCTGCAGCCTCCAAAGAGCAAGGGAGGATTAGTTTTGTTGCCATGCTGCCAGAGCTTCAGCTGAACTCCCAAACTGATGGACTTTAACATATGACATAGTGTTGCAACCCACCCCATCCAGAGGTCCCAAAAGCCTGCTGAATTCAGAGCCCCATCAGAGATTCTTACACCTCTGCCTAAAGCACAGCACCACAACCTCCCCTCTGATTCTGCACACAGGTACTCTGGCCACACCCAAGGCAGCAGCCACCCAGCGGCCAGCCCATCCTGTCCCTCATGTTTCAGACTGAAAAGTCTGTATAAAAAGTCACCTGAGACATATGAACAACTATGCATAAGGATGAGGCACCAGATGAATGCATCTTCAAGTCCTTTAATCTGTTCGACCACGAAGGAAGAACACACACCAGTAAAAAGTTATTTACTTCTGCATAGAGGAGACTGCTGTGAACTGAGTGTAGCTTCTCCTGGTGCAGGTATGAACACCTGCAGTAATATGAGAAACGTCATCAGTGGGAATATCTCACTCCACAATAACCTTGGCACAAAACATGAAAGTCATAAGCACAAGGACACTACCTGTATATTTACAGAAAAATGGGATTCCAATCAGCTTCAATAGTACCTTTGAATCTCTGAACAACTTGAACAGTTTTGGAGAAGCTTTAATTTTCTGGAAACACAGAGATTTGTTAAATACCCAAGTGTTCTTAAGCAAAATCCCTAATATGTAAAATCAAAGAAAACACCTGTAAGTTCTGTAACTTGAGTTTCTAGCTTTATTTTTTATTATTTTAAAATGAATTTTAAAAATCTTTCCTATTTCAAAAATCATTTTATGAGTCCAACACACAATTTATTCCTACAAAATATACAAACAGCTCTGACAGAGATTACCACAGTCACTTATTTGCCACAAATCTAAAATACTAGGTATGTTTTACCCACTGCTGTAAAAATTAAAATATTTTAAAACAGAGTTCATATTATTTGGTATATTATATTTTATACAGAAGGCACCAGGCATGACTCCAGCTGGTAACAGAAGCAATATTGCTTCAGTTTATTTGACACTTTCAGCTCTGCCCTTCAAGTGTCCTCAGCCTGCTTTGTACATTCTTAGATGTAATAGCTGAAGCCACCTCCTTCTGGGAACAGCACTCTTTCATTCAGCATCCCCTGCTTATTTCTCACATGCTTATCTCCCCCCCTTCAATTCACAAAAACTGGGAGAAAAACACAAACCATCATAAAAAACAGTACATTTGCTTTCATTGCTTTTCACCTCATGTCTGACATTGCCAATATCTTTAAACCTGCATAAATTAATTTGCTTTCATGAATTATTGTTGTTTACAGTGTTGAGGAAGAATGTTTTATCTGATGGGATAGAAGTCATTACCACATAAAGGAGTTATTTTTAGTTTGTTCTGTGTAAGACAATCTCATTATTAGAATACGCAATAACAGCAAAAATTTTAAAGAAAAGAAAAGATCATATACTGAAAATACATGGGCAATTGTTTCATTTGGAGTATATTACATTGGTAAGCATGCCTGGAATTGTTATGTACAGTAGACTGGAGTCAGGATAATATTAAATCCAATAAGTCATAGCAACAAACATAAGGCAAGAATGTTAACATGTACTGCTGAGGGGATTAGGTAGAGCCTGTATGACATATAAAACCTTGAGAAGTTTCTTTACAGATTAAATTAATCCTCACTATTTGCTCTTATAAAAACAGTTTCTTATTTATTTGATTGGTTTTTAAATCAAAATCTTTTTGCAGCCAAAGAATTACAATGGAATGTGTATTCAAGAATGGCCTTATTGTGTTCAGTCTCTGGTGTGAAATTCCCACAGACATAATGAGATCTGGGGGTGTGAGGGGAGCAAGGTCAGGCTGTGTAATCAAAAGGACAGAGATATCACCGGGACACCAGCTGTGCAGCGTACAAATTACATTAGATAATTGGTCTTTAAGTGAAAACATTTAACTTTTTGGTAAAACAAACAGCAACTCCTACAACATAACCTTGTGGCTTATTGAATTTTTAAACAGACATTTAGTTTCAAAACATAATTACTAAAAGCCTGAATCAGTGTCAAGAAAAGTATCATGAAAATGTTTCCAGTGACTAGTGGGTGTTAATCCAGTGCAAAGTTTCTCAAATGTCTTACTGAAGACAGTTCCACTCCCAATATATTATGCAAGCTTAGCAAGAACAGATACTGTTATTAGGGATATGTAAAATTTAAAGTTATGTTAAGATCAGCGTGCTGAGATCTAACACAGTATAGAAGGAATAAAGGTTATGGGAAAAGACACAACTTGGATTGGGAAACTGGTATCTAAGTAGGTAGATAAAAGGTTCCTGTGATGGAGAGCCTACTCATCTTGGTCTGACAACACAGAGATCTATGGTGTCAGATGAACAATCTGGCCTCCAGATCTACAGGGCACAACCTTGATGCTTCATGGGATGGACTAAGTGTATCCATGGCAGTTACACTCTTCCACTCAGTATGCTTGGTACAGGTGACAGCCACCTGAAACACATTGTGAAATCACCTCTCCAGGCCATGGGAGTCTCTACAAATGACACCTAAAATGTGCTTTACACCCAGGATGCAAGACATGGTGATGAGGAGCTACCTTGGTTACTGTTTGGATGCCATCTTGCAGTGGCATTTAGTACTGTTTTCCTCAAGTCCTTTACCATCACCTTTCCTGACCAATAACACTGTCTCAGTGAGGGAGATAAAAATGATTGTACTAAATGACAGAAAATCTGTTTGTAAAGGTGTTAGAACCTCAAAAGGAAGACCAAAATCTTCAATTTACCAAGAAAATGAAAATATGTGTACTGGATCCTGTGGTGATTGGTGATGGTAGCTGTGACATACTTAATGTATTTTGCCTTCTGGTACCTGCCCTAAGTCATGGCCTTTCTTCAGTTCTGGGATCCTGTGCACCAGGCAAATCTGCAAATGAAATAGCACCAGCAAAGTCTGGTAGAGGAAATCCATTCCTAGGATGGAGGAAGACTGACACTGCTAAAATCTGAAATACAGGTACCACAGGAAGGAAGATGGACCAGGGACTAGGAGTTTGCTTTTGCTCTTCAAAGCTTGAGACTTGCCGAATCAGTAAGAGCTGCTGCACTAGGTTTAAGTACCCCTGGCAGGGTACTCTGAAGTTTACTTCAGCATTCCCAAGACCATCCAAAACTGTCTTAGCAGACTGAAGCTGTTGGCAGGTAGGCTCATACAAGGGTGTTCTCCTGAGCACAAGGGTAATAAAGATGTGAATGGAAACAGCATAGAGGGAATTTACAGCATTTAGTCAGTTTTCCAAGGCTCATTTCACATGCTTTTCTTCAAGTCTGACAGGAAAAGCTGCAGGACAAGCTCTTTCATGCCACTATCCTGCTCAGAAAACTGCAATTAAAAAATAAATCCAAGAGGAATATGCTGTTACAGTTCAAGAAGTACTGCAGAGATTTCAGGATGCACACAAGCAAACCATTGAAAAAAACCTAAAAATACATATAACAAAGTAAAACAGTAATGTTAACCTGCCCAATTAGAAAGAAGTATATAAACTAGTTTATGAAACTGTACATTCAAATCTTTGCTGACCATGTTGGCAAGAAAGTGATTCTTGATCCTGGTAAGACTTGTATGTGGTCTAAAGGACAGCAAGAAATTATTTCAAGGGAATGTAAAAATCAAGACAGAAACAATGTCTATATAAATAGACATTCTCTATAAATACAGTAACAAAAAAAAAAAATACCCAGAATCCTGATTCCTCATTACAAAGTATACATAAGGTAAAGATTAAGAAAGAATTAAGAATGGATTTAAATATAGCTGCCAAAACAAATTATAATTATAATGTCTTAATCTCCCTGGCATAGCAAAGACTTGCTCACTGAAACAACCATTTACATTGTCAAATATTGATCACTGATGTCATCTTTCTGGAGTTTGTTTAAAACATGTTGCCAATCACATTTTTTTGTGGCAGCACAAGATTTAGTTAAATGTCAGTTGGGTATTTTTTTTCCCCTGGCAATCAACAAAATCCACTTCCAACATCCATTCTGGCAAACCATCACAGCACCATAAGCATCAGATATGGTTTGCTTTTGGGCTAGAAGCCACCTCTATAAAGACAATTTCACAAAAGGACACTATCAGTCCTTGGCACGCTCGTATTTGGGCAAATCCCAAAGTTGCAAGACTACTACATTACCTTTCAAACTTCATTAGCACTCATGAAAACAAACAAATAAAGAAAACAAGTCTATGGCTTTCCTGAAATTCATGTCTTGGAGACTGTTTATACAACTAGAGGTCTGACTTCTAACTTCAAGTAGAAGTAGTGTTATGTCTCAGAAAAAAAAGTGTGTGCCTGCAAATAAATAAATAAATAAATAAATAAATGTATAGAAGGGGGGAAGTAGATATGAAAGTTAAATTAAGAAAATTGAGGGCTAGATTTTGTATGAAAATTTAAGGTAGCATAAGAAAGAAGCCTTACCAGGAAAAGTCAGTATTTTGATGTCAGACAGACACATCTGTACAGATAGCATCAGACCCAGAGTTTACTTTCTGCCTAATTTCCAGATAGAAGAAAAGAGAATTTTTGAAACTGGCCTTTTCCTATCAAGAACTGTAGCTGATGGTCATTCAGCTAATCCACTTTAGGAATAGGATAAAAAGGAGTCTGGTAGGGTTTGGGGTACAATGCCAACTCACAAAAACCGGAAAATGTTGTGGAAACTTCCATATATAAATGAACTTCATTTTTGGAAAGGATTTCAGGTCCCAAAATAGATTTCCTGGTCAAAACACAATAAAACATCACAGCAGACAACGGGGCAATGATCAATATGTGGCTTGGCTGCAAGAGGGGCAGGCCCTATGAAAAGCCTGCCAGGTTTCCTGCCAGCTTGGCTGGTGACCTGAAAGGGAACAAAGCCTGCAGTGTCTCCAGGCAGTCCTGCCATCTGGACTGCCTCCACATCAGAACCCTGAGATCTCTAGGGACTGCAGTTCCAGGAAAGCCCTCCCACAGAGGCATCTTGCAGGTCACTGTTTCAAGAATTCCCTGTGCTGGACATCCTGGCTCCCAAGGCTGTTTGACTCCCACCAGAGATGACAATGAGCAAGTGGCCTGGGAGAATAAGAAGACAAGGGCTGAGCCAAGAAACTTAGTCTTGGGCTTGAAGCTTCCTACAGAAACTGAACAAATTATCTTACTCCCAAATTTAATTCTGTGGAAGACTTGCTTCTGAAAGGTGCCATTTTTTTTAAAGAATTTTACAGAAAATAAAAGTTCCAATGGATTATTCTAATTAAATCTAATCCAAGCTAAATATTATATTAAGCGTCCATATTGTAACCCTGCAGCAGCACTGAATCACAGAATGTGCTGAGGGATCCTCAAGATCATCAAGTCCAGCTACTGGCTCTGCACAATCACATCCCCAAGAATCACACCCTGTGCCCAGGAGCATTATCCTAATGCTTCTTGAACTCTGTCAGGCTTGATGCTGTGACCACTTCCCTGGGGAGCCTGTTCCAGTGCCCAAACATCCTCTGGGTGAAGAACCTTATTCTAATATCCAGGCTAAACCTCCCCTGACACAACTCCAGGCCATTCCCTCGGTCCTGTCACTGATCATGACAGAGAGAAAAGATCCAGTGCCTGCTCCTCCTCTGTCCCTCCCAAGAAGCTGTAACTGCAGTGAGTGTCTTCCCTTGGTCTCCTCCAGGATGAACAGACCCAGTGCCCTCAGTCCACACACTTCCCCTCAGGGCCCTTCACCATCCTCATGGTCCTCCTTTGGGCACTCTCTAATAGTTCAATATCTTTTTTATATTGCAGCACCCAGAACTGCCCCCAGCACTGGAGGTGAGGCTGCCCCAGCTCAGAGCAGAGCAGGACAATCCCTCCCTTGCCCACTGGCCATGCTGTGCCTGATGTCCCCAGGACAGGGTTGGCCCTCCTGGCTGCCAGGGCTCTGCTGGCTCATGTTCAGCTTGCCACTGACCAGGATCCCCAGGTCCTTTTCTGCAGCACTGCTTTCCAGCAGTGAAAAATTTCCATTGTGAAAAAGATAGAGGATCATGACAGAGTAGCAAGGAAATTCTATTTGTGTGAATAATACTTTTAGTCTTCGTTCAAGGGAACAAGAGGAAATTATGCCAAGACCAATACACAAATACAATTTAGAAAACTGTCCTGACAATCAAAGTCTTCCTTTTCACTACAGTTCACTACAGCCTACCACTATACCCCTCTTCCCATTTAGGGTCTTAAAGAGCCTTTTCTGTAGGATGGCTGCAAAATTGACATATCTTCACATTAATGTGGCTTGGGTTTTTCTTCTTTTTAAATCTAGTGATCATTTTTATTAGGTATCCCAAGCCCAGCTTTTTACCTTTCACGTCTATCAAGGAAATAAAAAAACTTTGGTAGTCACTTTGTGCTGTAAGAAATTATCTCCAGCCTGCTGATTTCTCCTACTCTTTCTTATTACCTGAACAGGATAATAAGTGTGTGAAACCCTATAGTATTCTCTTACACAAAACCTTCAAGTCTGTTCAAAGTAGAAGATGACATGCCTATTTTCAGATTTATATCACTTTCAGACTCAAGTGAAATCACACATCCAAATGAAAATCACTGCAAAATCAGAGACAGGGTTTAATTGAAACTTGGGAGCATGCACATATCCCTTCTGCAAGCTGCCTGAGGCCTTTTTTTCACACTGTATCCCATCAGATGCTTAAGCTTGCAGTCTGTTTGCACACCCATTAAAGTTTTATTTTTGGCTGGTAATAATGTCCCCACATACATGGGCCTCCAAAAGTATGTTCAAGGTTATAAAAAGATTCTCCTGCTTTCAGTGAAAGAATATTCAGAAAGAGCAAACAAAAAGTAGCAGAAGAATCAGAAAAATATACTCCAGCACCACAAAAATTGATTATTATTAAACACTGGCAATCATACCCATTTCAAATGGGGCCTCAAGAAGTGATCAAAGCCACAGTGTATGGAAGACTGCAAACACGGATGAGAGGGCAGTATTTTACCCTGATGTGCTGGGTGTCCGTGTCCAAAGACATGACAGTGTGCTACATATAACCAAGTCCAAAGGGCAAAACAGTGAAACTAAACTGAACATAAAAATCTCACAGCAGACCAGCTGCTTCCAACTGCTACGTGCTCAAAATCAAATCAACTGGGCTTCTGCCTGTTTCTAAAAAATTAACCTGCATTTTTCACTTCTTCAGCCAGCAGACACCAAGTGTTAACTACTGCACAGCTATGAGGGTTTAGCATGTGAGATCCTCTGAGCTGACATGGTCATTGCCCCTTTTTAGCTCATTCTCTTTGCCAGGACCTGCTGCCAACCTGCCAGAAGCCGGCTGTTTCATCCCTGTTACAGAACCAGTTGCCAAACAGCTGCCATGGCAAACAGTGTTCAAAACTCTGCTGCCAGCGAGTTAACTACTCAAGTATTTTCAAAATGTGGGAGGGGTGATTTAAAACTATGCATAATGTAGAACCACACACACTTATGTTTGCACTGGAATTATCATGCTTCAGAGACGCCTGAAGGAACGTTAGGTCAGCAGCTATAACAAGTCATGTCATTTGCTTTGCTGATTTTAATTTTCATGCAGTGATAGATATTCCTTGTCAGATGGCTTACTAGCTATTTTCCATTTCGTGTTTTGGTGAACTGCAATGTAATTCTCTATCCACATTAATTCTATACCACAGTTAATTACAAATGAGTTAATAATGATGAAATCTTTACAGAGGTTCCTTTGGTTACTTAAGCTACTGTCAGCATTACACAGTCATCACACACAAATTAAAGGACGATTATGGCATATATTGAATATTTGGCTTCACAGCAGGTAAATTCCGTTCAAAACATCTAGGATGCTGAAAAACAGTCTCCTTGAGCCTGCTCTCCAAAACAGCACCAGCAGGAGAAAACCCAATGGTATTACCGTATTAAAATATTCCTAGAATGACCTGCTTTATGTTTATTTCTAGAGTGCTCTTGAGACTGCTTCCTATTTCACATCAGTGCCCAGTAATAATATGATCACTTGGTACCCAGTAATCACATCACTCTTACAAATCCCCAATTCCCTGGTGCAAAAGACATTATAGCCTGTGCTGCAACAACCCCAAAAGAAAAGACTGAGAGTTGTTTCTTTTCACTGTCATCACCACCAACTCTGTCCTGACACACTGAGTAACTGGATGCTGCAGGAAACACAAAATCTGTTCTTTCTTCTGCCAAGTGTCCTCTGCAAGGTGCTGTTAACTGGAGGAGCACTGAAAATTTTCCGTGACACGTGCTAAATAGTATCCTTAAACACAATTCCAAGGAGGCAGGTTACATATACACATGACTGTCCTCAAGGACCCCCAGGGAACACTCCTTATAGTAGCACAGAAATAAACGCTAAAATCCTCAGTTCTTGGGAAAAAGCTCTCCAATTATCTCAGTCCTTAGGGGACCATAGTATAATGTAACTGTATGATTCAATTCCATTCTCTGTATTCTTCCCTAGATTTGTACAAAGAAAAAGGTAGGGTGTAAATGTCAAGACTTGGCTTTCTGTTCAGCTGGACCAAGCAGAAACCATGACAGTGGTACAAATCATGGAGGGAAGAACTGGGATCATACTCATACCTAACCAATCCTGATTTCCACGGAAGAAATACCGAGGTGCACGTAAAAGTAAATTCAGCCTCTCAGGGCTCATATTTTTTATGATTCTCATTGAAATGCTTTGTATCTGACTACATATGGAGGCCTTTAGCTCCCTGCAACATCAGCAGCTGCCTTGGCACCTGCTCCAGCATCACTGCTCTCCACTTCCCCACTAGCCAACCTTGCCCCACTCACACTCTTCCAGACCTCCCATAAAGCTGGTGCCCAGCATCCCTGGCACACCCTGCATCCCCTGGGCAGCTTGGTGCCCACCTCCCTTCCCCTGCCTGGTGCAGCACCATCTCCTGCACTCCTGATGCCTGACTGCCACTCCTAAGGGTCTGAAAGGTTATTCTGGAAATGAAGAAGAAAAATCCCCACAGTGCTTCAAAGTATAGCAATATCATTTAAACCTACTAAATTGTCCTCTGTCACAGACAGCAAACAGCAACAGTGAGGGTAAGAGTAGAAGAATAGAAAAGGTGAAGAACAAAAACAAAAATCAGTGCTTTGTTTTTCTCTCACTTTGAGATACCCTCCAAATTAGCAATATTTTCTTCTGATAAGATCAAATATGAATGGGAAGGCCATCCTGAATTAGCAGCTTATGATTCAGGTGTTGCAGAAGTACTTGGCAAGAAGGAAACACATCAGCTAAGCAACCAAGGTGAGTGATTTCTCCTTAAATACAACTGCAGCAACAAGGTATGACTAATCAGAATGGAGTTGTTTGAGAAGGGCACTCTTCAATACTTCTCCTTTATCTAACAAATGTTCATGCATTAAAAATATATTATGCACTTGCATGTGTTTGTAGCTTTTTTATTTTGAGTTTGTTTCTTTTTCAGACAATGTTGAAGCACTGATACGAGTCTATTATGAACTTTACAGCACTCCGAAAAAAATATTGGATTAGAAGTGACCTGCTTACTGTGTTCTGGGTGAGTAGATTTAAACAGAATACAAATATTCCCATTGGGAACTACTTTCCTGGCTTGGCTTGAAAGAGTCTAGTGCCTGAATCTTGTTTAAAAAAAAAAATAGACCAAAGTCAAGAGTACTCCAAAGAACAGAGAATTTAAAAATAAAACAAAACAAAGACAACCAGCATGACCCAAGGACTGCCCCAGTGACAGTTTCACAGCATTCTACAATCACACTATGACATACAGTTCTAACACTTTTCATTAACGAGAAGATACTATTTTTTTGTTCAATTGTGCCAAAAGAAGAAGAGAAAAATTTTGGCTTTGAAAACATGGCTGTGAGTTCCAAACTGAGCTTTAGCACAAAGAACACTGCTAACACAATTATACCTGCATTAGAAGTCTATTAAAAAAAAAAAACAGAACAAAAAAAAAAACCCAAACAAACAAAAAAGGAGATGAACTAACTCCTTAAGGTGACTGAAATACACACATAATCACATTTCCTTTGACAAGTGTCATCACAGAAAGATAAAGCAATACACCAGGTAAGAGAGCCTTGATTTGGAAAAAAATAACCCAAAAGCCTAAATCTTTCCCTTCATGGAAAACACTCTTGCAGAAAATCTTACTTCAAAGCTCTTCTGTTTACACAGTAGTAAAACTTGCATGTACTGTGTTACTGGTCCACAGTTTTTCAACTACCAAAAATATTCTTTTATGAGCTTAAAAATCCAGTTACATACAAAAGTACTCATCTAGATGTGACTTTATTAAATAACAATGACTGAGTGAACATCATAAGCCAATGTAACAAAACAAGGTTTTCAGCTTGCTATCTAAAACAAAGAAAATGGAGGAAAGTGTTTGCCAAAGATGTGACAAATGTCCTTTTTCTCTGCTATTTTTCTACAAGTATTATTAACATAGAAAGCAAACACAAAGCCTTAAAATATGCCAAACCACATCCATGTAAGATAACTTTGCATTGTGTAGCACTTTTAAGATGGAATTCCAGCATAAGGCTGTCAGAATAATAGCTCCAAAGGGCCCATTTACATTTTCCTAGCAGCTAATGAATTGCCATGGAAAATGGCAGCAGGCAAGCTTATGGGAAGCATCTTTAAATCTGTTTCTCCTCTTTCAAAACTATGAGCCCAAGTGCTTTGCTTGGGAGTGAAACATTCCCTGTTGGCTTCTAACAAAGTGAAAGAATCCTAGTGTACCTTTGGAAAAAATATCATGGAAGTGGTTTTCATTTGTCACACACAAAGGGAAAATAAAAGGAAAAGGGCAGGAAAACATACATGGAGAATTTAGCCTGCATTCTATGATGTCTGTTATAGGTGCTTAAAAGAAAACTATACACAAAAGGAAAGAATGTGTACTATTATTTATGTGCCAATAGTTACTCTAAGACAGCAAACCTGAAAGAATTGAACTTCATGCAATGCCTGGATTACAGTTGTCTTGTATTCAAAAGCTTCTGTACAAGACAATAATATATCCTAATTAGCTCTAATAAAAGCCTCTTTAAAGGCACAGATCTTCAAAGCCCTCTTCTGACCTCTGAGCAAACAGAGGAGAATATGAATACTGGAAATAAATTAATTACATGACAAATTGCTTGCTTTCTATCCAAATAGTATAAACCAGTTTAGT
The DNA here is from genome assembly GCA_013400855.1 of Buphagus erythrorhynchus. Taxonomy (NCBI): domain Eukaryota; kingdom Metazoa; phylum Chordata; class Aves; order Passeriformes; family Sturnidae; genus Buphagus; species Buphagus erythrorhynchus. Next base: position 21,484 of record VZTT01068967.1, read on the forward strand.
CTTAGTAGGGGAAATAGAAACTGACCTTGCATAGTAGGAAAATGGGTATAAAGACTGACTGCTTTTTGGATGTTGACACGAGGTCTGGGTCTCAAGTTTACTTAGTCCAGGACATTTTGATAAAATGGTTAAAAAAAAAAGTAAAACCATCAAACTGATGAAGCACAGTTGATTAAACATTTAGCTAGCCAGAAGAACTTGAGACGCATGAATGTTGGTGACAAAGAAAGGCTTATGTAAAGCTGATGACCTGGGATATGACCTAGCCCGATTAGTAAGGAAACAGCATAGCACTTTCACAGGGAAACTAAAAAGAAATTTAAAGGTAGCAACTTAAAAATCCTCCTTCCTTAGAGTCTCCACTGTAATTTAACAGTACACAGTGTAACTCACTCCTCACTCTCCTCCCTCACTCCCTCCCCACATTAGCTTCTATTGTTCAATCATCCAAAACTCCCAGGAAAAACTTTCTCACAACAGCTCCAGAGAAAGAACCCAACGAATAAACAAGGGTCTTACTGTCTGTGCTCCTCTTCCACAGTTACCATTGCCCCCTCCTTTCTTAATCATAGGCAATAGACAAGATTCAAGTATTAAGGAATGATTAAATTATCAAAGCAAATAGACTCTGTCAGAACTGCAGAATATTGAAGCATGCCACGGCACTTAGGTCTGGGCAAGCACCTCTGCCACATCATTACTATGCAATGGGATAAAACCTGAGTGTACAATAATCCTTGCCCTCAGGAATACACTCAAGCCCACCTGCCTGCATGGGAATGACAGTGTACTGTGGCCAGGTCGCTAAACAAAAAAATTAAGAGAGCAGGACTTGTGGGAGTATTACAACAAAAGAGTATTCACTTAAGCACAACATCAACAGTTTGACAAGCCATGCCTCATTCCACCGTTATTCCTTTCCACCTAATCTTTCCTCACAGCCAGCATTTGTGAAGACAGGTATATCGATACAAAGGTATACAGGAGCACTCAGGTGAGACAAAGGTAGAGAGACAAAAAGATGACAATGTCATTTCACTGCTGTTTCAGTCCCAGTTTTGCAATTACAGATGGCATCGTTTTGATCATATGGTCACAACACCTGGGATTCCAGGCCAGAGTCATCTTCTATTTTTTCCCTTTCTGCTTTTCACAAAAACCCCATCAAGTTTCTAGGGACTGCAGCATCAATTTCTAATGGCACAGGCATCTTTCTTTTCAGCTGTCAAAAATAAATATTCTGCTGAGAATTTGTGCTTCACTGCTTCCATTCTGTAATTTAACAATGATAAATAAGGATCAACATTTGACTCCACAGTCTGACTGAGATTCTTATTATTGTCATGCTGTTTTCCACTGATCAATTCTACTGTAAAACTAAGAATCCAAAGTGGCACAAGTACACCTGAGGTCCAAATTGATTCATATCTCATCTTTAGCCACATTTCAGTGGGCAGGAATTTAAGCAGTTTATGTAAATAACATACATTTTATTCTCCACTGATAATTTTATAGAAAACTACTTGGCTCCCAGGCTGATATTTGCCCTACACCCAAAAAACATGTTCTTCTGGAGGAAAGATTATACACCTAAAATTTTGAGCAAGAGATTTCTCTCAAGACCAGCATAAAAAGCAAGTTTGGAAATTTTTACACTCCTATACATTTAAATGCATCCTCTAAGATCAGTTCTTCTGGACAATATCTTAGAAATTGCCACCTTGACACTTCTAAAGGAAATACTATTTGTTTGAAAGCTCCCCTTTAAGTTAAGTTCAGGATTGGGAGTGTATTTTCCACACTGCTTGTTTTTTCAGGAAACATCATCTAAAGGTCTAACTCTATTGATTGCAGTTCCTGTTTTGCCTGAGACTAAATTGGCCATCTTTGTTTTATTCATCAGGACTCATTCCCAAAAGCCTGCTTTAGTCAGCATCTGAATCACAGACTACCAGCAACATGCAGCACCAACATAACAGAGTTCCAACTAGTCTTGGACTCTCTACACCTTAAATTCCCTAATTCCTTCAAAGTGCTACAAACCTCTTGGATGACTTCAGACAAGTCATTTCACTGAACCTTAGTCATCTTCCACAAAACTGAAATACACACAAGCTTTCTATATAGGAGTTACACATGCAGCAGAAGCTCAGATTTAAGTGCTCTGAGGTAGAGTTTCAGGGATTATTTAATAATGTTTCTGAGAAAATTCTATTGAAAAACAACTTCAGTGGATAATTTTCATCAAAAATGTATATTCTGAACAACCCACACAAGCCAAAGTATGCTCTAACAAATGAGAAGAATCATTATCCCCCACCCTCTCATAATTATTCTTACTTCTTTTGGGGAAACACAGGTTTCCCCAAAACACTCTCACTGTATTGAGCTATTTAGTCCATTTAGTTCCAGCTGGGACCATCAGTCTAAGAAAAAGAAAAACATTGCAGGCACTCAGTCTTCACCTGACACTTACCTTATCTCCAGCTGTTTTCAAAGCATTTCCTGAACCTTATATGATCTCTCATACTGCTACTGATGCTACTGAACAGCATCTAGAGACTCCTCCTCAGAGCACTTGATCAGCCTCCCTTTGAAGTCATGCAATTCAAAGATGGGAGGGATATACTCCTCTTGCCTCCTCCCCTCAAAAAAAAAAAGTGATTTCAAACACATTGTGCTAGCACATGTCCTGCCTCAGCAGACTGTTTTGAGTTTTTCCACTTAATTGCCAATACCTTTATGCTCCTGACTGTAGTGCTCTAGAGAGAAGAATAAAGCCCCAAGTACCCAGTGCTGCACCCAAAACTCCAAAACCTCCTAAACAAAAGATAATAAAGCCATAGTTAAAACCATGGTAAGTCATTAGAAACACTTCACTACTACTAAGACAGAGAACTTGGCATAGTGTTAAAGTACAAAGAACAAAGCAACAGAAAACACTCCCACAGTATTAAACACTGGGAACAAAAGCACACAGACAAACAATAGATTGTTCGTGAAGCAGATTGCAACATTATTTACAATTACAATCTTACACCGTTCTTCAGTGTTCTTCCTGACACTGCTGGCTGCTTGGCACTGTGTTTATAACAAACTTCCTTGAAGGTTAAATTGTACCAAAAAAGCTCTCTTGGTGTAAATGGAGTAACAAATGCATATTTATTAAGCACCTCACATCTCACACCACTGATCTATGAGAAGAAAGTACTGATTAAGAAGAATCCCCTTCATGATTTTTCTACTTACAAGGATGTTTTTATGACTTAGGTTCAAATTCAGTTAATCTAATGTAAATGGTATCTGCTTGATTCAGCAGGATCTGGGTATAGGCATGATTATAAGATTAACTTTGCAACCTTTTTTAAAAATCATTTGGTATATTCATCAAAAAACAAAAAATGCTTTTTTATTTTTTTAATTAAAGTTCTTACTGAAATTCAAGAAGTCTTAATAAAGGGGCATTTCCACGGAATATTGTCATTTATATCTTGTCAGTTTGATACATAAGCTCTCTTTCTATTGTGCAAACAACTTACAGATATGCTCTCTAAGCCATCATATTGCATCTTGAGCTCTTCCTTGTAACCAAGACTCAAGAAAATATAAATATATTGGTAAGTCTGATTTATATTTCATGAGTTACCTAAATTAATGTCAGTAGAAGGAAAAAGAAATAATTTTATTCAATCGAAGAGAATTCAGGAAGCAAAACCAATAAAAGGCTACATAAAGTATAATAATGTATTAAAAAAATCTATTAAAGCTAATCAATTTGGAACTTCTTAACATGTCACCAAACATGAAGAATCTTGGGCATCCAAAAATATGTAAAATGATCCTCTGGGGGAGTTGTATACAATGTGTAACAGTTATGACTGATGTGCTCATATGTGAAAGATAGGAAAACAGTTCTTTTGATTTAAAAAAAAGAAATGTAATTTTGTAGCCACAGAAAGGCCTCTAGACCACACTTGTTTTTAAAATTAATAAGTATCTAAATTAATTAGAGCAGGACATACAGAAGTAAAATGAAGAAACAGAAAAAAAAATATATAGTTCACAACACCAGATTGCAGGATAATCATAAAAGGAATGAAAGAAGAACAAAGTGTTGGGTTGGTTTTTTTTTTTCCAATTTACAATATACTGCAATTTTTTCTTTTTTTTTTTTTTTTCTTTTTTTTTTTAAGCCTGAATTCCTTTTTCTGGTGTATCCCTACTGCAGAATTCTATTTGAGTTGCTTTGTATCTGTCTGGCCTTACCAAGACAGAGTTCTCCATTACCAGTGTCATATGATAACAGTCCATTGCTGCTGTGCAACCTTGAGAGAAGTAACACACATGACACACGTATCACCTTTTGGATATCAATATCTTTTGGAACAGGCTTTATTACAATTTCAAATCACTACTTCAAGCAATTCTTTGCCTCCACTACTCCATTTTGGCAGCCACTTTGGAGTAGCTGGAGGAATACTCACTTTTATGGTCAGAAATGGAGCCACTCAGAAACAAACAAGAGACACACCAGAAAGAGCCATCAGCTGAATCTAACCTGAATTTAATGAACTACTTTGGATTTAACTTTCAAAGAACTGAAATGAGATCTTGCCTGACTTCCCAGTAGGTGGCTGGAAGCCTCGAGTACCAACATGTCCAAAGTTGGAGTAGCTAGCCATGAGGAGGCACTTTGGACATCCCCACTACTTAACCCCGAGGCTTCTAATTATCCTGGCTGCAGGTGTCCAGAGGTCTGAGCTCTGGGAGTCTCACACCATGAGAAACCTGCTCTGGCTGCACAGCCTGAGCCACTTGAGGCTCCATCAGCCAGGCCAAATAATTTCACACATGCTGGTGATGTTCTTTGCATAGAATTAAATGTTGCAACAGAGCAGGCTTGGCAAGCAGGCTAATACTGGAAAGGCAATATCCTGATTTGCCTCATCTGCCTCCTTTACTGGATTTTACATGGCAAGATGCTGTCAGTGGGGCATGCTACTGGTTTGTTTTGACCCATGATGGTAACAGATATCCCTGTCCTTATCTGGACCAACTAGATTTGTCTCATTTTCTTCATTTCCTCTTGAAAAAGGCAAGGGAGAGGCAGCTAGGTGGACATCCAGCAGGCAAACAAGGTCAACTCACCCCATCTTCAGTGTGTTCTTTCCCAGAAATTTATTTTTAAGAAGTGAGGGAGATGTTAAAGAGCCACAGTTCCAAGAGAGATGTACAGCATGACTGAAATTATTCTTTTGTCCTCCTTCACAGCTAAACTTTACCAATTGCAATAATCTTTACATGAAAAATAGTAACATTATAGTGGAAAGCATATATTTAACAGTCCTAGTAGTAGTAGGAAGTACCCTAGAAGTAGTATTGCTGCTTAAATTTACTAAAAATACTTAACTACTTACATTTACTAAGAAAATTAATTTCTAACAAGTAAGAAGTGTTGACTACAAGCTATTAACCAGGACTAACCACACAACAGAGTATTTATTAATTATAAAAATCGTCCTAGCTGGTTTTTTATAATACAAGATATAATTTTCTTTTGAAGAATCCACAAGGTGGCCACAGTTGCCTAGGGAACCCAGTTTCTAAAGCATACATTAAAAAAAAAACAACAAAAATCTAATGCATGAAGTACCTAGAATGAATTATACACCAAATGCAACACTCATTCATTATGAAATAGACCCACGTGAGAATATCAAATCCAAGACTATGAAATATTCTCTAAGTAGTCTTGCATCTGGCTAGATTCAGATAACCAAACAGGTTCAAGAGCCATAACTCATTTTAGTGCATAGAGTAGTTGGCTCCAGCTTCTGGCATCCACTGACTGAGAAGCTAAGAGACCTTGAGGACCATGTGGGCATAATCACATAATTGAAGCTTCATTCATTCCTGTTTAGGCTCTAGCACTTAAGTTTTATGCATTTCAACTTAATATTCTGGGCTTACATCTAAGTTATTCTGTTTATATTTTAGGGGTTTTTTATTATTTTTGTGCACATGTTGTATACTCTATGCAGTTTGGATCGCTCCAGCCACACAAACATAGCATAGCTATAAAATATTTTAAAAAGGTACGTATAGTCCAAGCACAATGCAAATCCAACACTGAGATAGAATAAAACAGGGTAAGATGCTTATTTTAGATGCTGTGAATATGGGAATACTAGTAAATAGGACTGTGCAAGCATCCTCCCCATCTTCCACTGCTGCTTTCCCAGATTTAAGTAAGGAGTGGCTTCTTTCCCAGATCTTCACCATTATACCCTTATTCAACATAACTGCAGGGGTTGCTGCCTGTCATACAAGGCAGTCAAACAGGCTATTTTATAAAGATTTTGAAAAAAGTGTTACAAAACTGGTCTAGACCACCTTAACAGAATTCAGCAAACAACTGGCTATATGCCTGTCAGCTGGCATTTTGGCAGTGAGCAGTGGCTGGTGTAGCTGGCAAAGCAATGTCCCAAATTGTATGAACTGCAGGAGTGCATGCATTCTTCCTGTTCTGCAGGATAAAATACACCTCCATGATAAATGAGCAAACAGATTTTATGCAGGTGAAAGGCAAAAAGAGGAATGATGGCAGAGATCTTCAGTGAAGTGGACAGCAGGGCCATCAGGCTGGGAGCAGGCAGAGCTGCCCACTGCCATCTGCTATCACTGGTGGGAGCACCAGGGGGGATGCTGCCATCTGTGTGCAGCCTGTGCAAACCAGGGCAGGGGAGAACAACACTTGGAGTTAGGGGCTCTCCAGCTTCCAGCACTTTCTTTGGCCACCAGCTTGACCCCAACCCTGGAAAGCTGGTTTTGTGGTAAAGTTCACTTAGCATGAAGGGGTAAAGTCAGGAGCAAAATGCCTCTGCAAGCTGTATTACATCAATCTTGGTCAACTCCTTTCCCCACAATCTCAAAAACCTTGATCTTGTTTCAAGCTTCCACGCAGGACACTGTAGGATCTCTTTCATCTCCCATGCATAGTAATGATACCTGAACAGAACTCTAAGAAGATTTTTATGAAAAACACTCATGCTAATACTGAAATAAACCTTATTTTCCCCTCAGTTATACTTAATTAGACCCTGCCAAAAACAGCATCTGGTTAGTTTTACACGTCTCCTTTTTGCAGTTTCCTACGAGAATGGCAGTCACAGACCACTGCAATGTACTAACTACACCCTATGGTTTGGCATGGAGACTTCAAAGTTCAAAAGCAGTCTTTTCTTAAGTGACAATCTGCTTTAGTTGTCAGCTCTTTCTTTGCATCTTTCAGCATGCTTTAAGGTTTGTTCCTACATAATCCAAGCCTTTTGTCTTTTACTTTCTTCTATTTTGAGCAAGTTAAGCATAAAACAACACAGATACGGAAAGAAGCAGAATTTTTAAACTGTCCTTTTCAAAACAGAAATGAGGATTTTGTTTGTCTACAGCAACCAAGTAATAACTTATTGATGAATAAAAGACATGGGAAAGTTAGAAAACAAAAGTATTATACAAATCTCCATCAAAACAAGCAAGGACACCCTTATGAACCATTAGTCTTTCTCTAATGAGATAGCAGTGCACTCAGTGAATAGTGCCATCACCAAAACTAGCTCTGTTTGCACTTGGTTTAAAGCAGGTAGATAAAGTTATAATCTCATTGTTCAGTAGACACTATAGATCATATTCTTTTACTATGTATGGAACCCAGGTAGATGGTTAATATCTTGAAACATGTCCCAAAGGAGAGAGCAAAATAAAATTGTGAGGGATAGAATTGCAGTTCTGTGTCCTACAAGTAAAATTCTATTTAGTTAGTTTTTTTCAAAATATATTTATTGTCTTTCATAAAAACTCAAGTAAAACCAAGACCTCAATAGACTGAAATGATCACATTGGGAAAATATGCAGATATTGCATGCAACAGTAATGTCATAACAAAACTTAGGCTGTGTGGTTAAGAAGAATATACAAAGGAGGTAGTAATAAGGAAATTGCCTTAGTGATACAAAGAAAACATTAGCAGCCTCAACACCCTGCTTCCTTTTAAGTCAGTGAAGGGGAGGTAAGGTTGGCTCTTGACTGTACTCTATTTTCTACTATACAGGAGCTCCCAAACATGGATTAAGAAAGATGATCCCTAGTTTGTGATGGCTTTCAATTCTCTGGGTACTTCATATCACTGTGACTTTGATTTCCCATACAGATGTTTTGATAAAACAATTTTCAAATTTATTGAACAAAGTTATGTTAAACAGTGGGTACATACAGCTGTCATCTTCATCCTAAAGGCTCAGCAGTCTCTTGGATGGACTCAGTTGGAACAAGGAAGCACCCTGAATATAAATATCCTAGGATGATTGAAGAAGTCTCTGCAAACCAAGAGGGTGGGTGCTGCTCTGAGACATTTGTAACAGTCTATTTTAACAAAGGCATATACTTCAGCCACCCATACTTGGTCACATTTCTGGGGATATTTCTTCCACATGAAGGAATATGCCATGAATTCAAATGCTGTAAACCACTCTGTTACATAAAAAAACCCCTGTGTATTTAATTTCAAACAACTGTCCTCCACTTACGAAATTATTTTAGTCAATAATAAGACACCAACAACACTGGTTCAACCAATATCACGTAGAGCTAAGAACCCTTGTTTAGAGTTTTCTGTTGCTGAAGTCCGTGGTGTCAAGCAATGCTAAAAAGTATCCAGGGGAAATCCTATTCTTAAGCAGCTCCACAGCTGAAGGAATTCACAGCTCCTTGTTCTATATTCACTTCCAGGGGAGGATGTTCACCATTAACTAGAATTTTCTTTAGATCCCGATACTCTCATACACACATTTGAAAAGTAGACATCTCATGGTCAGTAGTGTGAATTGTCACCACAATTCACTCTAGGGCAGATGTAGCTGCCTCTGGTGCACAGCAGAAACAAAGCAAACCAAAAAACCATCAAAAGTCCCTAAACAATAAATTAGTATCTTATAAGCAGTTTCAGAGGGGTGAAGTCTAGCACATTCTGGCAGGAACATGTGATCAAAATTATTAAGTTACTCTAACCTGATGCTTGTCACCTAGTTAGCTGTATGTGCATGGTTTCAGCCCTTCACACTGACTTCCAATGCATTTTAGTTTGCATTTAGGAAGCCTGCAAGCACATACACTGATTTTGGCTGATGGTGCCTTTCTATACTACTGCAATTGAATCATCTCAAACTGCATGCTCACAACTGCTGATAAGTTAACATAAAAAACATTTTTCTTTGTCTAACTTCCTCAGGAACAAGATTCATATTCTGAGGTAGGTATATAGGCTGCAATCTAAGATGACTGTGACTCTAAGATGACTTTCTTTAGTGCCTAGAATACAATATGTTTATAAATCAAAGGACAGTGTTTCACTACGAAAGGCAATGGCCATTTTGGCCAAAAGTTGTATCAGTTGCTTATTATTTGTTTTGCGAATCAATAGAGTGTAAGTTAAACTGAAAGGTTTTAGGCTGAGATCCCCTTACAGAGTAATCATGAATCCTGTGAAAACCTCCCAGATGCCTGTAATGAATGCCAGTCTCCTGTGGCAATTGGGAAGTTCTTTTACAAACTTTTACAAAATTTACAAAACCTGTCTCCTCAACCAGTGGAAAAGGTTAGCACCACAGGAACCATCTAGAAGTGGTCTTGGGATCTCCCTAGGCAGTTAAAAAATGTCTTACCATATTCTTTCAGCAGTATTTTGTTTCAATTTTTTTTTTAATCCGAACAAATTTATCAGAAAACCCTTGTGCTCACTGTGAGCAAACATTAAAAAAAAAAAAAAAAAAAAAAAAAAAAACA
>VZTT01068974.1:4551-12051 GCA_013400855.1 Buphagus erythrorhynchus
CGTATTTTTGCCCTGTTGCTTTTTTTTTTTTTTTTTTTAAACTTAACTGACCCAGAAGTTGAATTTGGTTTTAATTCACACAGGAATGGTTTATGAGGAAAATCACATCTACTATGAAGAAAGAAATAAACAAATCAGTAATATTTGGGGGAAAATAATCATCAGCCAAAAGTGACACCTTGCTGGCAAGACTGAAAGGCTCTGTACCAGCACAAAAGTGCTCTTCTTGGTGTTATGTTTCATTCCATCCCAAAAACAGAAGCAAAGCTACAAGCACAGAATCATACACTGGTTTGGGTTGGAAGGGACTTAAAGGCAAGTGTAAACTATTCACACAGAAAATAATAATAATAATAATAATAATGTCCTTCAACCACTTCAAATTTTGTGTTTCCTAAATGACTCACAAGTTGACACGGAGCCAAAAATGTATGGAGAGAGTTTTCCCGCAAAACTGGAAAAAGACATGAGGTTTGGATGGGATACTGGGCAGGAATTGTTCCCTGGCAGGGTGGGCAGGCCCTGGCACAGGGTGCCCAGATTTGCTGCGGCTGCCTCTGGATCCCTGGCAGTGCCCAAGGCCAGGCTGGACACTGGGGCTGGGAGCAGCCTGGGACAGTGAGAGGTGTCCCTGCCATGGCAGAGGGATGGAATGGGATGGGCTTTGAGGTCCTTCCCAATCCAAACCATCCTGGGATTCCGTGACACCAGAGAGGGGAAAAGAAAAGGCAGCAGCAAGGTGGCAGCGATGGAAATGACAACACTGCTTGGGAGCCCAGGCTGGAGTGGGATATCACAAAGGGAATTTGATGCAATTTCTGGCTGCTGCCCATCAGAACTCTGTGCTGAACAGAGCCCTGGGCTGATCCAAGCGGGGCAAGAGGAGATCTGCCCTGGAGAAGCCGTTGGCAGCACAGGATCAGCACCAGGGATGCTCACAAGAGGTTAGAGCCAGGAAACTCAGAGTAAGCCAGACCACCACTGCTGGCTACCAGGGAGGGTGTTATCTGCCAGCTTTTCTCATCCATAATGAGAATTAATTTAAATAAAAGAGGAACTGCATATCACAAGCCATTAATGAAGGGATACAATAAGAACAGATCTCGACTGCAGCCTATGTAACGGTGCAGAAAATGTGCTTCCCACAAAGGTTCTACTATCAACATTTCTGAATAATTAATTGGAAATAAAAGCACTTTGAAGCTTAGCAAGGTTCCTTTAATGCTTTTTGAATAATTTGCAATATTCAGCAACTTATAGCACAAGGATGTGAGTGGAGTTGTGTTATCACATCACACTCAGGTGACCCACGGAAAGACAGAAATCCATGGAACAGTAAAACACAACCTCCTACACGAAAATAAAAATCAAACATCCTTGTAGATGAAAACTAAATTTAATGTGTGTTCCTGAGGGATGGAAAACGAACCCTGGGAAGGGCTATATTGCCTTGGATTGGTGGAATGAGATGCAAAATGCATATGAAAGGTTTTCATTTGAGCTGATAAAACCGCATGCTTTGGAGGCGCGGAGCTCTGCAAGGAACAACACTGAGGTCTGGTGTCAATTTAAATGCACTGAACACCAGGAAAATGCCCCCAACTAAGGCTTCAAACTTGTACAGCACATTTCCACTCAACCCAACTAGATTGCCTGTCACATCTGACATGGCTTGTCAAAAGTTATCCTTCACTGCTCATGGGCAACATGGAGGGTCAAAAGACCAAATACAATGGTCCAACCCATCCCATTTTTTTTCCTTCAGAGCAGCAGATATTGAACTCGAAGATGACAAGACAGAGCAGGTTGAAGCGGCTGCCAGAGAAAGAGAAGCTGTCCAGAGGCGCTGATCTGAAGGAGAAAAACCAGCCGGTCTGTGCATGTCATGGCCGGGGCTCAGGCACTGACAGTCTCACACAAAAGGCACTGAGCAGCTGAGAAACTCCAAGTGGCCTTTGCAAAACCATCTCAGGCGTTAAAAGGGAGAGTGCTGGTCACCCCGTAATGTGAAATAGGCTGGAAGGGGAAGGGGATGTCCTGCCTCTCCTTAATCTGCAGCACTGTCAGCCAGAGAGGATGTTTTTGCTGCCTGAAAAATTTTTTTTAAGAGTAGCTTTTTTTTGCCCAGAGTTTATTTTTATTTTTAAAAAAAAGCAATGTCTTTCTAAATCAGCTCAAAATCTTTATTTTGTTTTCAGCCGGGGGTTGCTTGTCCCAACAGAAGACATGAAATGATAATTCAAGGAATAGCAACTTATTAACAGCTGCAAACAAAGTGTCACAGCCCTGTTACAATGAGCAGTGTTATGTGAAAGAACAACTGCAGACATTTTCCTCAATATCACTAAAAAATTGTGACCACGTGCTGCAAACATGTCACTGCAACCAATTTCTGTGCAAATTTCCTTCAGGTGCCCGGCACCCTCTTCACCCCCTCACTGTAACGGTGTGAACCTTCTCTATTTCTAATTGTCTTTGAACCTACAAGAATCCCAGATCGCTCCTGTCTTCTTTCTCCACAATAATTTGAGTTTTGTGATTTCTCTATCCCCACACAGTGACCACAAAGCCGGTTGAGATCCCCAACCCTTGGCTTGCCCATGGGCAACTCTCACTGAGAGCGCCCTGAGGAGCAGCCACATCCAGGCACAAGTTAATAACGGGGAATTTCCAACCCTAATCCTTCCTCTGTGTCACCATCTTTGTGCTTTAATTACCTCAAAAGCCACATCAGCTTAAATTAATGAGGGAATCTGGAGTTGCCACCTCCGAGCAGATGCAGAAAGTTCATGTTTGCTGTTGGTGGCAGAGCTGGCTGTAGACTAGAGTGACATTTTTAATACCTGAGTGGCTAAAATATCAGTATTTGAATAGGAAATCTCGCATTTTACACCCTTCTGCAATTCAATGTTTTTCAATCTTTCTGGGCTGCGCTCAGTTTTGTTGGATAACCTTTCCATCTAATCTACCATGTGTCTCACTGAATTTGAGCACCTTATATGTATTCAAATACTTGGATTCAAATGCATATTTTCTTTCACAGGTTTGGATTTTTGGTTTGTCTTTTTTTTTTTTTTTTTCATAGTGGAAAAGGTCCTTCAAGTCACTTAAACTCATATATAAATTCATTTATGAACCTGCTGGAGTGAGTCCAGAGAAGGACCATGAAGGTGATCAATCCTGGGTGCCCCATCCCTTCCTGGAAGTATCCAGGCCAGGCTGGATGGGGCTTGGAGCACCCTGGGATGGTGGAAGAGAAGAAAGTGGAAAGTGGCACGGGATGTCACTAGATGGGGTTAAAGGTCCCCTCCAGCCCAAAACATTCTGTGATTCTATAATGTAACAGCTGGTATTTTACCTTGCATGAATAAACAACCCTCATGAATGAAAAAAGAGAATATTTCAGATGCTTTTAAGATCGTCAGTTCAAGAAGCAAAAAATAATATTGAAATCTAATTTGCCAGGCTCGTTTCCCACATTTACCTCTCCAAACTGTTTCTCACTCCCTTATTTCCCTGTCCCGTGGTTAGGGGATGAGGACAGGGAGCTGCTGGCTCCTGGTGGCCCTGCCTGCCCCACCAGCCTCCCTTCCCCTGAGCATCCCAGCACTGTCCTGGTATTCATGAGCTGCAATTTAATTCAAGTGCACTCGAGTTCCAGCAAACACGGAGCCGCGGGAGCTCCGTGCGAGGAGGGGCCCTGGGTAAATATCAGCACGGGGCTGGCCTGAGAGGATAACCTGCCCACACATACACCAGCCCAATTAGCCGAGGCAAAGAGAGCTTTTATTCCCCAAGGAGGCCAAGAAAAAAGTCAGAGCAAGGCTCTCCAGCATCCAGAGATGAGGCCACGGCGTGGTCCAGTGCGGCACCCAGCATTAAAGCTGCACCCCCCACCCCCATTAAAGGAAATCTGGAAGGGGAGGCAATGCTGAAGATTAATTTTTGTTGTGATGGATTAAAAGTGGTTCTCTACAGCACACAAAAACATGGAAAGAAACAGTCTCACCTCTGAGGGTGAAGGAAGAAGCACCTTGACCTAGGCATGACTGAAAGCCCACCATCGGTAAAGCCTTTGCTGCTTCAAGAGTCATCAAGAAGATTTTAACCTATAAAGTCAAAAACTCTTTCACCAGAGAGAAGAGGAATTTCGAACTTAAAAATAGTCACTGAAAGCTATTAAATTAATCTGATTAACAGACTTTTCCCAGGGTATTATTATCAAATACAGCCCAACTAGTGAAAGTCTGCAAGAACTCCCGGCATTTCAAGTACATAAATACTCTAACTAATTTCTAAGGACTGACTCCATCCTTAATTTACTTGCCTTACCAAGTCACTGCAATAATGCTCATTTTCAGAAGTTTCTGAAATACAGAACACAAGGAAGCCCAAGGAAGAAAGAGAGAGATGAAGGTATACCATCAAATACGAAAAAACATTAGTAGTCAAGAAATTAAGAGAAAAGGAAAATTTAACACAAAATTGGAAAGAGCTACACTCCACAGAAATCCTTCTTTTAATAGAAATAAAATTCTAATTGGGTGTAGGGTCTGACACTGTCACATTTTGGGTTTTCATAGAATCAGAGAATAGTTTGGCTTGGCAGGGACAATTAAAGATCACGCAGTTCCAGCCCTCCTGCCATGTTTTTCAAGAAAATATTGTAGTTCAAAGGCTTTCAAAACCAAAATTATCTGGTTTAGGAGGAAGAGGGAGTACACTTTTATGGTGTGCCCATTATAAAAGGCTTGGGGATTTCTGAACCAACACAGCTTTGCCTAAAATATGCATTTATTTCCCCAAGTGGTGGCTCCCCCATCACCTCCTGGCCGCCCCAACCCGTGGCCGAGCAGAGACCACCTTGGTGAGCAGCATTTCCCTGCTGCTCCAGGCTAAACTCTGGCTGTGGAGACAACCAGGAAATCCAACAGCCTCCTTAACATCCCACAACGAATTACTGACAAGTCATTTTTTTTTTTGCTCTGTATCTCAAGTCAATGAACGTGGCAACCCCGTTTTTTTTTTCCTATTTACAAACATGCACCGTGCCTCAGCTCGGAGCTGTTTGGATGCTGATACAAGATTCATAATGGCTGTCAGAATCTGCAATTTTTCCTTTTGTTTTATGAGGTCAGGCAATATTACCTGCACTGATGTATTCCATTTCCCCAGCTGAAAACCTTCTCATTTGAGCACGACAGGTTGAGGGAGTCATGATTTTGCAACCTACCATGTGAAACACAGCGCGGGGGGCAGGTGCCTAACCCCACGTTCTCCTTTTGCTCTTGTCCACTGGCAACAGTAAATTAAACTGTCAAAAACGGAATTGTCCTGTCATCAACAAAGCTATAGCTTCACAAGTATTGCAACATCAGATATATTTCTAATTCTGCATTTCCCTGCACCTGTAATTTCATCAGCAACTGGCGCTGGCCCATGGTGAGAAGCTGTCCAGGGGACACTGGTGGGCTCCCTGGGAGGCTTGACATGGCATTTTGGAGACAGAAATTAATGAACAATACCAGCAATTTGTTATATAGATACAAAAAAAGGGCTCAGCATGAGGTCCTGACCTCCTGCATTGCTCTGCAGCTTGGAGAAGGCCAGGGTGCTAACAGGGTGGGACGTGAGACACAAGGAGCTGCAACAAAGACCAGAACTTAAACACATTTAAATGCAGCAATTGCAAAGACAAAGTGGATTTGCAGACAAAATCTATGTCCTTTTGGCCCTTGTAGAGTTTAAAAGTGCCTCTGAGAAGTTTCCTCTCCCACTGAAGGGGTTCATCCCAGCACACATTTCCTCATGAACTGATGGCAGAAACAACAGTGTTTGGGGAGTAAATCCAGGCCAGTGCATGTTTGGATTTGGAACATTCAAACCAGTGTTTCCTTCTGCCATGCAGTTTTCCAGGGGTGATTTTAAAGGATCATGATTAACAATCTTCCTTTAAGAATTTAAGGGTGATTTCAATTCTCACCTGAAGCTGACTTGCACCTTTTTTTTAACCTGCTTTCATTCTCTCGGAATGATTTACAAACCTCACATGTTACACAGAGTACGAACTGCCCAGAAAATATGCATTTTTTGCAAAACTAATTAAAATATTGTCAAAGTATCATTTAAATGCATAAAGCAAGCACAATATCCAGCAGAAAGGTTATACAAATTACCATCATTAAAGTGAAAGGGAGCATCTCTCCCGATGTGCTGATAAACAAGAAAAAAGGGCTTGTTGTTATTAATTCAATGTAGCAATCAAATATTGTTTTAGATTACCTCTATAAAATTTCCAAGCTTATCAATCATTAAACTGTGGACAGAAAGTTAAATTGAGATAAGAAATCATTTCACGCAGCTTAATGCAGTCAAAGTGACTCAATATTCCTTTATTAATTCTCATTTAATATCACTTTAAATTGCCGCCATTATTATCCTACGGTAGGCGAAGGGCTCGGTGTAATTAGTCTGTATTAAGCCCTTTTTATTTATAAGGAGCCAAATAAACAAACCCACTTTAATTACCTGGGTGCCACAATATTGATCTGAGCATCAAATTTTTATAGGGCTTGATCTGGATGCTGCCACAGGGTTGGGTGGGTGGGTTGGGGCCCCCTGCGAGCTCATGCTGCCAATTACCAGGAGAGACAAAAGTCAACGAAGGCAGGGAATCTTCTCCCTCCCAAACCTTGTTCTCTCCCACTTCAGACCGCGGTGTTAACGACATACAAATTTTGAGGTCATTAAGTATAAACAGGAATTGAAAGGAAGACAGGCGCGCTTCCAGGAGATGCCGATGTCAGCATTTCAAGTACTCTCCTAATCCCACAATGCAAGTTTCAGCATTATTGTCTCAATTTAACTTGCATTAGTACCTAGCACCTTGATTACACTGTTGGGGTGGTAATCTTCGCCTGCATATGCCATCATTACTTATGTCAAGCCTCTCGAGTTGTTATGAATACTATGTTGTTTTACGAGAGAGAGGAAATTAGTGCCAGTCCCCCAGAGTTTTGGGTGCTTAACACTGAAGCACTACACAGCCCTCTCAAATCCCACAACAAATCCTTGTTTAGTGCCACATGGAGATAAGGACTTTGCAGCAACATCCCAGCATAAATAACCCGCATCTCTTTTTATTTGTAAAATGTCAAAAAGGAAAGAATCTCTCTTCTGCGAATTTTTTTCTCTTTCCGCCCGGAGTGTGTGGAATTGCCGGGATGTCCCGCCTTGGTCATCGCTCTGGTGCAACCCCCAGCACCTCCTGTATTTTCAGATTGGTTCAAAATGCAATTTTTCGTTGTGTTTTTAATAAAAATGAACTTATCAAGCCCGGCGGAAAGGCGCTGTAGTAAGATGAGTCTTCCCTCAGGAGTGCAATAAAGAGAGAAATCGTTGCCTGGCACGTTTCGCCCTCTCAATGTTTTTTTAAACATGATCCACTATGTTGTTGAAAAGAATTATTTTACAGTATTGTAGGGATTTTTGCATTGTCTG